>CM076578.1:1586249584-1586342529 GCA_034641835.2 Pinus albicaulis
CATATAAATGATATTTTTTTCAAGAGATATGTGAGTGGACTTGAAATGCATGCATAATTCTTAACAAATTATCAATAATATCATGTAAGTCTAAAAAATCTTCTAAGAACCTTGATTTTCTTAGGAATAGGTCATTTTTTAATAGCTTGCATCTTTTGAGGCTCCAACTTCACTCCTTCCTTTAAAACAATATGAACCAAATACTCGAATTCTTATTTCCCAAAATCACATTTGGATATTTTTACATAAAAATGATTGTTCTCAATAATTTATATAACTTTTCCACATGTTTACTAGTGTGGTATTCCCATGATTTATTATAAATATGTGTATTATCAAAAAAAACCAACACAAATTTTATAAGATGGGATCAAACAAAATTGTTCTTAAGTCGAGCCCGCCGGACTTCAAACGACGATAAACCATAATTCAAACCAAATTAGCGTTCCAAAATAGCCTGCTGACGTCGGCCAATTTTGTGACGCGAAAACCAAATGAATTCCGCCCTAATCTTTTTCGGGTCCGAAGTTGGGCTGGCGTACGGAGGGAGAGTTGTGACACGAATTTCTTATCAAATTCGCCCTAATCTTTTTCGGGTCCGGATTTCCACTGCGCGAGCGGCCCAAACAAAGATCTGCTCCAATCAATTTCTGCCATGTGTCCTCAATCAAATGTTGCCCTGTTCCCAGATGCGGGTGCATTCGATGGCGTTTAAGGTGATGGGACATGGATGTGGCGATTTCATATCAATCGCATTAAGTTTTAACGTTGTTCAATTAAGTTCCAAGGTTTTCACATCTAATCGCATTAAGTTTTAACATTGTTCAAGATCGGACCTCCACTCCTGTTAGCGATTCCGCATGCTCCAATATGATCCGGCCTTCGGCTCTCATTAATGATCAGAGATTAATTATGACGAGCGTCCTTCGATTGCATTGCATTGATAAAATGGCATTTCGATATTAATCCTTGAAACTATTTCTTCAGTCTTGTGTTTGAAAGAATAATCATCCTCAATATGCAAGTCAAAAGATAGTACAATTTCCTCTTGCTTAGGAGAAGGAAGATTTTCAAATAATTCTTTAGGATTTCGGAAATTGTATGACTGAATTTGAGAATGCAAAAGTTTAATTTCATTTTCATAATTTTCAGAAATTATCTCAAGAACACATATTTTCAATTTGGGAGAATATTTTCTTGATTTCAAAAGAAGAAATAAAGCTCTTAAAAAATCCTCATCAAGCTAAAGTTCTAATATCTCATCCCTCAAAATAGCTAGTGATTTTTTTGTGAAATTATCATAATTATCATCATACTGATCATGTAAGTCTAAAAAATCTTCTAAGAACCTTGATTTTCTTAGGAATAGGTCATTTTGTAATAGCTTGCATCTTTTGAGGCTCCAACTTCACTCGTTCCTTTAAAAAAATATGAACCAAATACTCGAATTCTTATTTCCCAAAAGCACATTTGGATATTTTTACATAAAAATGATTGTTCTCAATAATTTATATAACTTTTCCACATGTTTAATAGTGTGGTATTCCCATGATTTATTATAAATATGTGTATTATCAAAGAAAACCAACACAAATTTTATAAGATGGGATCAAACAAAATTGTTCTTAAGTCGAGCCCGCCGGACTTCAAACGGTGATAAACCATAATTCAAACCAAATTCACGTTCCAAAATAGCCTGTTGACGTCGGCCAATTTTGTGACGCGAAAACCAAATGAATTCCGCCCTAATATTTTTCGGGTCTGAAGTTGGGCTGGCGTACGGAGGGAGAGTTGTGACGCGAATTTATTATCAAATTCGCCCTAATATTTTTCGGGTCCAGATTTCCATTGTGCGAGCGGCCCAAACAAAGATCCGCTCCAATCAATTTATGCCACGTGTCCTCAATCAGAACTTGCCCTGATCCCGGCTACGAGTGCATTCGATGGCGTTTAAGGCGATGGGACATGGATGCGGCGATTTCATATCAATCACATTAAGTTTTAACGCTGTTCAATTAAGTTCCAAGGTTTTCACATCTAATCGCATTAAGTTTTAACACTGTTCAATATCGAACCTCCACTCCTGTTAGTGATTCCGCATGCTCCAATATGATCCGGCCTTCGGCTCTCATTAATGATCAGAGATTAATTATGACGAGCTTCCTTCGATTGCATTGCAGTCGGGTCGATAAAATGGCATTTCGCTATGGTTTTTCAGACGAGCCAGTTGCTGGGTTACACTTCTTGCTCACTGTGACGAGAAGGAGAAGTGGCCAGCTGAACTGCTGCGTAGACCCTGCTGCATATCTGCATTTCTCTTGGTCTGGTCCTTGTCTGTCTTCCTCTGTTTTTTGGAATTTTGCTTCTCCGTCTCCTCTTGTGCCCACTGCTAGTGAGACTGCACCCATGCCTCGCGTGCATCAAAGGATGTGTTGCCGCAGGGGGAGCACTAGAGGTCAACTCCTGCATGCTCCCTCTAGCCCCTCAACCAAGTTGTCTTCCATCCAGTCCAGTGATTATTACGCAGGTTGCTATCCAAATACTAGGAGTGGGCGGGGTCGGGTTGTAGGATCTGGTCACCGTATGGATTCCCCTGCTCGTTTCCTCACCGCTAGTTCACCTTCTCCCATGACATGCATTGCACAATTTTCCTTTAATTGCTCTCTCAACCGCCCATGAATTACAGCTTCAATCACTGTGGTTTTCCGCGAGGAGGCCCAAACGGAGGAAGAATGCACCCGTCCGGCGGGTCTGAGCTCGGAAAAAGCCAGCCAGCATTGGGGCCTTTAGGAGGGGAGCCATGGCATGAATGTGGAGGTAGCACCTAGCTATCCTGGACCTTTCGAAGGATGGTGCCGAATCGTCGAGGAGCCAGAGGAGTAGTTTAGTTAATTTGTTTTTCTTGCTTCGCGGCCCACTTAATTAGGCTGCTTTTAGATTATTTTACTATGCTAAACCTTTGTAATATTTTGAATTTTGTAAATTAAACGTTCAAGACTGGTTTCCCCGTATGAGGGTAGTATTCTTAATTTTTTGATTTTTTGATGACAAATTTTCCATGAGTCTGGGCAATGATTTTGACTTCGGCGTAATTTTATTCCCACTGTTAATAGATTAACTTTACTTAGAAAAACAAATGTTGCCCTGTTTCTATTTTAAACTTGTTTTTTGAAATATAGAGCCATGTTTATATGGTCTACGTATTATACTCTTTCTCTGTATATCTAGTACAAGAACCTTTTTGTTATGAACAGGGTGGATGCTGTAGCGGGCTACTAATGGAAACAAGCGAGCCTCAACCTTACATCTCAGATGCAACAGATGGTTACCAATTTTGGAATCAAGCGAGCCTGATCTTACAAGCGAGCCTGGGTTTCTGCAGATGGTTATCACACTCCTCACATGATTACCATTTTCTCTGTTCAAGGATTTTGGGTACAAAAATTTGTATTTGGAACAATGGACGTCGATACTCTATCTGTTGCTTTACTATTCTACATACTTCTATTTCACTTTCTTATAGATGCCTCGGGCATATTTGGATGCTTTCTTAGATTTGTCGATAATCTCCATGTGGACCGTTACTGGGTTTTATATCATGTCCCTATATGTGACATGGGGTATTTTTCTATCATTGTCTGGGGTGGGACTTCCACTTTTCTGGATGGATATTTGGGTTCCAATCTTCAGATGTGAAAATGTAATGACTTCATGGACTGTTTTAATTCATATAATATATTCAAAACAACGTTTTTTCTCTTGTGAAATTTTTTTTATTAATGTTTATCACTCTGCCTTCAAAACAAGCGATGCTGGTCTATGTTGCTGGTTTATTGATATGGTCTGATGGTCTTTTTATATTTTGGACATATCACACTCCTCACATGATTAACGTTTTTCTCTGTTCAAGTATTTTGGGTACTTTAATTTGTATTTGGAACAATGGATGTTGGTACTCTATCTGTTGCTTTACTATTCTACATACTTCTATTTCACTTTCTTATAGATGCCTCGGGCATATTTGGATGCTTTCTCAGATTGTCGATAATCTCCATGTGGACCGTTACTGGGTTTTATATCAAGTCCCTGTATGTGACATGGCGTATTTTTCTATCACTGTCTGGGGTGGGACTTCCACTTTTCTGGATGGATATTTGGGTTCCAATCTTCAGATGTGAAAATGTAATGACTTCATGGACTGTTTTACTTCATATAATATATTCAAAACAACAGTTTTTTCTCTTGTGAAAAAAAAAATGATTAATGTTTATCACTCTACCTTCAAAACTAGCGATGCTGGTCTATGTTGTTGGTTTATTGATATGGTCTGATGGTCTTTTTATATTTTCGACATATCACACTCCTCACATGATTAGCATTTTTCTCTATTCAAGGATTTTGGGTACTTTAATTTGTATTTGGAACAATGGACGTTGGTACTCTATCTGTTGTTTTACTATTATACATACTACTATTTCACTTTCTTATAGATGCCTCGGGCATATTTGGATGCTTTCTCATATTTGTCGATAATCTCCATGTGGACCGTTACTGGGTTTTATATCAAGTCCCTGTATGTGACATGGGGTATTTTTCTATCACTGTCTGGGGTGGGACTTCCACTTTTCTGGATGGATATTTGGGTTCCAATCTTCAGATGTGAAAATGTAATGACTTCATGGACTTTTTAACTTCATATAATATATTCAAAACAACGTTTTTTCTCTTGTGAAAAAAAATGATTAATGTTTATCACTCTGCCTTCAAAACTAGCTATGCTGGTCTATGTTGCTGGTTTATTGATATGGTCTGATGTTATTTTTATGTTTTGGACATATCACACTCCTCACATGATTAGCGTTTTTCTCTGTTCAAAGATTTTGGGTACTTTAATTTGTATTTGGAACAATGGACGTCGGTACTCTATCTTTTGCTTTACTATTCTACATACTGCTATTTCACTTTCTTATAGATGCCTCGGGCATATTTGGATGCTTTCTCAGATTGTCGATAATCTCCATGTGGACCGTTACTGGGTTTTATATCAAGTCCCTTTATGTGACATGGGGTATTTTTCTATCACTGTCTGGGGTGGGACTTCCACTTTTCTGGATGGATATTTGGGTTCCAATCTTCAGATGTGAAAATGTAATGACTTCATGGACTGTTTTACTTCATATAATATATTCAAAACAACGTTTTTCCTCTTTTAAAGTTTCTTTTTTTTTTTTTTTTTTTTTTTTAATTGAACTTTATTGTTGTTATACCGACAATTGTAGTGCGCTTGATTTTGGCGGCGACAAAAACACTCAAGAGCTGTAGTATAAACGCTTGGACGAAAGTGATGTTCAAAACGCTTTACTCATGCTCACGAATTATGACGCTTACAAACGTCGGAAGGGTGACGTCCAAAACGTCGGACCACATTTCGTCGGAATTGTGACAGTTTACAACCGTCGAAAGAGCGACGTCCAAAATGTCGGACCACATTGCGTCGGAATTGCGACAGTTTACAAACGTCGGAAGAGCGATGTTCAATATGTCGGACCACATTTTGTCATAATTGTGACAGTTTACAAACATCGGAAGAGCGACGTTCAAAACGTCGGACCACATTTCGTTGGAAGTGCGACAGTGTACAAAGGTCGGAAGTGTGATGGATTGGGAAACGTCGGAAGAGTGACGCTTGTTTGGAAGCGACGGAAAAAGTGTCGATAGTGCGACACTTTTTAATTGCATCGGAACTACGACGTTATGGCAAACCATGTTTTTCCCGCCCTCGAACTATCGCTCTTGCGATGACTATGTGTCGGAATAACGACGAATTGGCCGTTGGAATTTCCGCCAAATTTTCTAGTGGAAGACCTAGAGACAGATAAAGGTAAAGGAAAGCAAGTAATAGATATTGATCAAATTCAATACATGGAGATTGAAACACATCCAATAAGGCCAAAGACAAGAGGCCTTAAGAGGGTGTTGGAGCTAGAAATACAGCCAGCTCATCCACCTGAAAAGTTGACCATTAGTGAGCTAATAGCTACAGAGATAAATAAAGACAAAGAACTTTGGTTAGGAAGGGTGAATGAATATTTAGAGAAGCTTTTGAAAAGAGCCAAAAGATACAACAATCTTTAGAGACATATGGCCAATTATTATTGTACCAGGAACAAAATTTCACAAATTAGGCTTAAACAAGTGAAAAAGAAGCTCAAAGAGGCTCAAATAAATTTAAAGCTGAAGGATAGTTTAGATTTGCTGGCTGAAGCTTCATTGGATGTTTATAAAATCATCCACAGGTGCCAAAAAACAAATTTGGAGAAGTTTTGAGCAATTTTTTTATTTTTCGTGATTTTTTGCACTAAACTGGAAATTCAACCTTCACAGATGCGTAGTGCCAAGGTGTTACGCTTGTTACTAGGGCACCCAAATGATTAATGGTTTACATGGTTGGATGAATTTTGATTAGTACATCATAGATTAAGATCCCTTGCATATGAAAAACTCTAGTTTGGAAGAAAAAGCCCAAAAACCACCAATTTTCTATGTTTCTACCAATAATTTTGATAGTCTGTTACGAATATGGAGTAACCTAGGGAGAATAAAATTTTTGAGGTCTTCCCATGGGTAATTTCTCAAAATTCAAGATGTTATGGAAACTAGACACACATGGCTAGTTGACCTATCTTTCGGATTTGGATTTGGAGTCCTAAAAGTCCCTCACAATTAGCCGCAAAAAAGTGTTACACATATGTAAAAAATCCATTACACATCTGTAAAAAGTGTTACACATCTGCATAGGATTCCTCAGGACACTTGTCCAACCCAAAAAAAGTCATAATTTCGAGGTTTTACTATCTTTTGTGCTGGAATTGGAGTAATTGAGTTGCTTTTTACCTCTTATTAGGAGGGAACATGTAATTTAATGTGGGGGACAAAAACTATTAGTGATTAGCTAAATTTGAGGGAATGGTTTTTAACCTCCCTAAATTATAGGAAATGACTCATCTCATGTATTTATAATGCATTGCGGATGGGATTTCGACCCTATGAGGTTTCATTGTGCATATTTATATAAGTAGACCCTCTTTAGTCTTTTCTTGGGTTGGAGAGTTGTGTTGGATAGTTTCTTTTTAAAGTGGATCTATTGTACAAGCCTTTTGGAATGAAATCAAAGACAATGTTGCAAAAATTGTGTTGAGAATCCTATCGTATTCCTTGGAGCATTTGTTATTTCTCTATATGTTTATCTTATCATGTTAAATTATATGATTTCCTCTTTCATATACATCCTTATATGTGTTTATCTTGTCAGTTTATAAGAATAAAACATGCCTTTTCATGCTTTTTTTTAACAAGATTTACATTATGTGTTTATTTTCTTCTAAATGAATGAATTCACCTCAGTGCTCATTCATAATTTCTATCATTTCATCCTATACACAATGAAAAACTAAGCATGCTTTAAATCTACCTAACTGGCCTCATCCATATTCTTTGCATATTGATTTTGAAATTCAAACCTTAAAACCCTAGACCTAGCCTTCTTATTGTCAATCTTATTCAACACAGAAAAACCAAACAAAAAACCCTATTTACTGAGATTATATACCTAGCCTAAGATCATTAAATATTCATTCATTTAAATTGACTACAAAGTGACATTGAGAGAGCCCTCTCTGGCCCTGGTAGGGCTAGCTACCTGACCTAAAGGTTGGTGTGTGGTTACCTTCCTTTAATCCCATTCTCAGCCTTGGGAAGTTGGGGAGAGTGATAACATTCTTGGCATTGTTGCCGGGGAGCGATTTCAAAACCTTCCATGGGAAAATTTCTTTGAAGGTTATAATTTTGAAGGTTATTTCTTTGAAGGTTATAATTTCGTTGATTTATTGAAGGTTATAATTTTGAGAGATAAGTTCTAGCAAATGAAACAAGCCGAGTTCTTAATTCGAGCCAAAAGTCCAAATTCCTATCTAAGTTGGCTCCTAAAAGACATACTAGGTAAAATCCAAACCTAAATACCTTACCAATTGTAAATGGCCCTGAAAGTATTTTAAGAAAGCAGAAAACCGAGTCTCAAAAATTTAGAAGAGCTATTCCTCCTCTCGTCAAATCAAATTCCTTGCCTATGAGATTTGCTTTAGAATATTTATCCTATAATTCAGAATTTGAAAAATATTTTTTTAGGTCTAAGTTTGAAACCTTTATTTTAGAAGCTATATTTGATCCTATTTATTTTGAGACCTTTATACCATTTTCCGAGTCTTATTATTCTGAGGTTTATATTGAAATCTGGTCTAATTTATACAAACTTAAAATCTTGGTGGATAAATTTCAAGAAACATCAAAAAAATATTATTTCCAATGTCAAAAACAAGATTTTTCTTCAGCACCTGCCATTACACCTTCTCATACAGCTACATCATCATCTCTTCCTTTCATTCCATCATTACCTATGCAATTTTTCACTCCATCAACACATTTACAATCCCCTCCATTAATCATGGCCAGATTCTATCCATCGATTTTACCCCAACAATTCACTACACTAACTCAGAATTATGGTCAAATATTGCCCCTTTTTTATGGAACATAAGACGTCACTACTTACCAAAACATTTTCAAAGTGGTTGATTTCATAGATCTTGAAGAGATTGAAATTGACGATGCCAAGATGCACATCTTAACACATAGTTTCTCAGGAGAGGTTAAGAAATGGTTTTGCTCTCTTCTAGCTGGTTCAGTAGCTACTTCACAGTAGTTGATTGAATTTTTCATGAAAAAATGGGAGGAGAAGATGAATCCATTGCAAATATTAGCTGAATATAATGCCTTGAAAAGGAATCCTAATGTGTTTGTCCAAGACTTTACAACTAGATTCATTGAAATATATGATTAAATTCCTGAAAATATCAAGCCTCCTACATGCCTTGTTTTACTTCACTATCGTGATGGTTTCAATCCTGACATGGCCTATCAGCTGAGGGAAATCCATCAAATCTTGAAGAAATGTAGAGAAATGCAGTGAGTGTGGAAGATAATTTCATTATCAAGAAGTCAAAAATCAAAACAAAGAAAAGGGTCAATAAAATAAGAAACACCTACTTCATCAGAGGGAAAATTAGAAACCTTTGTCAAAACCATGGAGAAGATGAAGGATAAAATGTATATGGCTGATAGGCAAGTTGAAACCTCCATTATAAATCCAAATTTCAGGGGTCAAAATCAACAACCTCAATATAGGATCAAGAAAAGGGAATAGAGGGGTCATGGTCCACAAAGTTAGCATCAGATTCACACTCCATTTCAGCATAATTACATTGAAGGTCTCGATGAAGAATATGAGGAAGAAATTTCTGGCAAGAATAATTTATTTGAGGAAAATCAACAACCTATTTTCCTCACTAAATAAGATTAGTTTTTTGCAGAAATTTATGCACCAGACGATCAACGATACGTTTTGTCAAATTACGACTTACTATCAGTACAGATAGAAGATTATAAGATGGGATATCAGAATTATCTTACTCAAGTGCAGAGGCAATATGGTTTGAGGAGTAGGAATGTTCCTATCACCTCCAATCAGAAAAAATAAAATCCTCAAGTAGATGCTCATCATAAAGAAACCACCACTCCAAATCAAAGAAAAGACAAAGGACCTGTTGTTCCTAATCATGCTAAAGGCAATGAAGTTTCCACCAATGGTTAGAAGAAGGATAACGAAACACAATATGGAGGAAAAACTAAGGATAAAGAAACACAATATGGAGGATAGAAGAAGGATATTTCACACAAAGATCAGTTAGAGAAGAAATATGCACCAATGAAAGAGGTAGAAAAACATTCTGCTCTTATTAGTCTAGAAAATGAAATCGCAAAGTTGAAAATTTCCATTCCTCTAACTGAAATATTAAAAAATGATCAGTATAAGTTTCAAGTAGCTAAGTTGCTTAGGGTGGATCATATGTCCGACATGGTTAATGTGAGTGATGATCACCCGAAATTTCTATTTGGTACTGCTATTGATGGTGATTTAGAAGATAGTGAAGTCCCTCCATTTTATCTTAGCCTCAAAATACATGATTTATCCTCCATAACGCCATGCTTGATTCCAGAGCCTCTCATAACCTCATGCCCAAGGCCATTATGGACAGATTAGTCTTGGATATCACAAGACCGTACCATGATATTTATTCATTTGATTCAGGGAGGGTGAAATGTCTTGGCCTCATTACGGATCTAGTGGCGCCTTTAGAGAAAATCCTAGCCAGGAATTTCCTTATGGATGTTGTTGTGGCTGATATCCCTCCCAGATATGGAATGTTGCTCTCCCGATCATGGGGAGAAAAACTTAGAGGTACCTTGCAACTTGATTTTTCATATGCTTCAATTCCCGTCTTTGGGCAACTCAAAAAACTATACCAGGAAAGTAAAATGGATTACATGATCAGTAGTAGAGAAAAGACTAATAATAATTCCATTGATGTTTTTCACATGGATTTAGTGTCCTTTATATTATTCAATGATGAATTCTCAACATCTTTATAAGTTTTGATTGAAGAGAGAATAAAAAATTCCGAGTTTTCAAATTTAGAAATTTCTGAGTTTTCAAATTTTGTTTTATAGATTGCAAATGTAGAAAATCAAGAAAATATGCCAAGTGGTTTGGAACCAAGTGCATCAGCCCAAAAAAGATATGGAACAGTGAAAGGTGATTTTTTTTTTGGTACAACAGAACTCTCTCAAGCAGCAAGTAAAGTTTAGTCATCTAATGAAGAAAGTAGTTTGTGGACCATGGAATTCGATGGAGCCTTGGGAAAGGAATTAGTTTGTGGACCAAGGAATTCACAACCCTACAAGTCAACCACTTAAAATTCCTCCTAATAAAATTAAAAATAAATAAATGTAAAAATATAATAAAATAAATTAAGTATTTAAATAAAGGTTTAAATAATAATAATTATAATAATATATACATTTATAAATCAATATGTAAAATATAAAATAAAATAAATTTAATTAATTAATTAAATTAATAAAATAAGAATATATATATATATATATATATATATATAATAATTAATCAATTAAATAAAACTAGCCGTTATTAATCAACTTTGATTTTGAAATTCAAACTAGCTGTTATCCTAACGTCTAGTTTGGCCATTTCTACATCTATTTAAACTCAACATTCTAATCTGATCTCTCACCTAGTCTTGATGATGAACCACACTGGTTGGTTCAAAACGCGTCGACAATGTTCATCTGAATGTGATTATTACCGAAGTAATTCTAAAAAATTCCTCCCAATGTTTGAATGTCCTCTTACATGTTAGAATTCGACTATTTGAACAATGAAGCAAAGTATGATGCTTTGATAGTTGGCTTGAAAATTCTCAAGAAGCTAGGTGCCAAGAAAATTTCTGTGTATGGTGACTCCAAGTTGGTAATAAAACAAGTCAAAGGGGAATACTAGGCCAAGCATCCTAGAATGCGAGCTTTCCAAAATGCACTGCTAGATATCCTCAAAAATTTCACTGAGTATACTTTGTCATTGATTCCAAGGGACAACAATGTTATTGTTGATTCTCTTGATACTTCAGCCAACATGTTTAAAATTCCATTGTATCCAAATATTATGTAGGAGATAAATGTGAAACACCACCCTGATGTTTCAGATAATGTTTAGTATTAGCAGGTCTTTCAAGATGATAAAGAGATTAGAAAATTCTTATAAGCATAAGAGGGATTTTTGAATTTACAAATGGATAACCAGTGCTATGAAGATGACCAAGAATTTGATGCAGCAGAAATGCAAGAACTTCAACTAAAAAACAACTCCATTCTAAGAGGTCTAGTGCCTTTGGAGGAGATTTTTGATCAAGATTATGTTGAACGCAAACTGACCATGCTACCAATAGAAGTGGGAGTGGAAGACCTCAATCTTGGCACACCTGAAAAGTCAAATATCGTCAAGATTTCAAAATCCTTGAGCTCATAAATGAAAGGTAAATACACAACCCTCATGTCTCAGTTTGCTGATGTATTTGCTTTGGAATATTCTGATTTGTAAGTGTACAATAAAAGTATAATCTAGCTTACAATTCCTTTCAAGCCGGATTAGAAGCCTTTTCGCCAGAAGTTAAGGAGAATGAATCCCAAGTTGTTGTCCACAATTCTAAATGAGGTAAAAAAATTATTTACTGTTGGTATTATAGTTCCATTTCACTTTTCAAATTGGATGTCTAATTTGGTGCCAGTAAGGAAGAAGACATGAGATATTCTGTTGTGTATATATTTCATAAATCTGAATAAAGTGTCGTTTAAAGACAATTACCCACTACCAAATATGGACCTTATTCTGCAAAGGGTAGTTGGATCTTCCATATTTTCATTCCTGGATGAATACTCTAGGTATAATCAGATATTAGTAGACCCAGATGATCAAGAAAAGAAAACCTTTACAACACCATGGGGTACCTTCATGTACGCTAAAATTCCCTTCGGATTGAAGAATGTGGGAGAATTTTTTTGAAGAGAAATGGATATTGCTTTTGCTAATGAAAATGATGTCTTTTTGGTCATCTATCTTGATGACATCATATTTTTTTCCAAAACAGATGAGAAGCACCTAGAACACTTGAAAATATTTTTTCAGAGATGCATAAAGTTTGGCATATCGCTGAACCCAAAGAAAATCCTCTTTAATATGGAATAAGGTAAATTGTTGGGCCATATCATATCGAAAGGTGGTATTCAGATAGATCGTTCAAGGATTGAAACAATTTAGACCTTGGACTATCCTAGAAGCAAGAAGGAAATCCTACCGTTCAATGGCAAAATCAAGTTTTTAAGAAGGTTTATTCCCAATCATGCTGAACATTTGAGGCAAATTATTGACATGCTAAAGAAATATAATGAATTTAAATGGTATGAATAAGCAAAGAAGTCATTCAATCAAGTTAAATTAGCTTTATCTCATGTTCCTATTCTTATTAGTCTAGATTACACACTTGATTTCATCATTTTTTCATTTGCTTCAGAGCATACTCTAGCTATTGTCCTTATGCAAAAGAAAAATAAGAACACAGAGAAGCCCATCACCTTCTCAGAGTAGACTCGTAAGAGACAAAACCTTGAAGAAAAATATCATTGAAAAATAGGCTTTGGCGTTAGTCAAATCATTGAAGGACTTCCGGGTCTATATTATCCACTCTCATGTCATTGCATATGTCCCAAATGTTGCAGTCAAAGATGTGCTCATGCAGAATGATCTTGAAGGGAAGCATGACAAATGGATCGCTGCTATGTTGGAGTTTGATTTGGAAATCAAGCCTACAAAGTTGATCAAGGGACTAGGCCTCGGAAAGCTTATGGCGGACTCAAATCTACATGATTTGGACATTAATTTTGTTGTTGCATTATTTGAGGAGCAGGAGGTTGAAGTATTACATGAGGTATCTGAAATTTTTTCTTCATCGCCATGGTATGCTGATATTGTTCATGTTTTGCAACCCTTGAATCCTCCTCCTGATTTTCCTAGTAATAAAGCTAGGTCTTTGAAGTTGAAAGCTCTCAAGTATTGCATTCCTAACAATGTATTGTATTGGAAAGATCCAGGTGGAGTATTGCTGAATTTTTTGGTTGAAGGAGAAGTTGGAAAAGTGATAAGTGACTTTCAAAAAGGTGACTGTGGTGGTCATCTTTATTGGAAGACTACAACAAATAAGATATTGAGGGTGGGTTTCTATTGGCCAAGTCTATTCTCTGATGTCTATAAAACAATTATGAGTTGTCGTGAATGTAAAATCTTTCATGGGAAGAGAAATATTTTTCCTTTTCCCTTGAAATAAATTGAAGTGCAAGTGCCATTTCAGCAATGGGGACTTAATACTGTTGGAAATATTGTCATTAATGGAAATAAGGCAATATGGCAATGAGGCAAAGTAAAAAAAAATATGAAATAAAGAGAGAGAGCATAAGACAAATAGCTACAGAGACAGAGCTATTATCATGGCAATGGTGACAGCAAAGAAGCAAATGAAGGAAGTAAAGGAGACAGGCAGAGGCAGAGAAAGCGAATATAATAAGAGGCAGAGGCAGAGGCAGAGGCAGAGCAGTTATAAAATTCCAAGCCGGGCGTTATTTATATACATATAAAAGTCTGAGAATCATATCCTGTGTATGTATGAACTATGTAACGAAGCGATAATAAAATGGAGATTCGGAAGGAACCTTGTGTAAATAAGACGGAACCAGCGCATGTTTGATGTTGCTCGGAGTTAGTGTTAATGCGAAGGAATTAGCGTTAAAACGGTGTATTGAACTATTAAATTAAAACCCTGAGTAGAACCTGGAGCGTAGGAGAGGAGCGGAACCGAGACTAGTGAATAGTAATGGTGGGTTGGAGCAAAACCATGGTTTCTTCGCACCACCATTCGTCGGAAAGCGGTATTAGAGGAATGGGCAGCGATTCCACAGGATTGATAACACGTGTCCTGACCGACATTTCAAAACCATTGTTTAAAGTGCGCCTTCGCGCGTTATACCTCGACTGAAGACGTGGAGCGAAATTAACATACACCGTTGATCCAGAGGCTTGATATCTAATGGTGGTCGCTCTCTGAACTTGCCCGAGGTTTAATGGAAGAGCTCGGAGGATAAGCCAGGTACGGAGTATGCGTTCATTTGATTGTATTGTGGGCTCCACGGACCTTGTACATATTATAATACGCATCGGGATTGTTATAAAGGTTATAAAGGTTATATGCGATGGCGTTTCATTTGTTCAACTTATTCACTATATAATACCTTGGGTTTAATAACCAGCGGATTGAACATTATGAGTTTTTTCTTATTATTATGGTTTGACCATAGTTTTTGAAAATGTTGAGAGTTGTGTTATGGCTGATTAAAGGGCGGTTTCACATACAATTATTATATAACTACAATAAATGGGGAATTGAATAAAAGAGAAAACAAAAAGGAGAATGTTGTTTTTGGATGGATGAGTAGGGAAAATAGAAAGAGAGGAGTGCTAGTCGAAATATATTTTAACGCAGATATATGTATACAATAGACATACAATCACGGTGAACAGGAATTTGCACAGGAACAAATTTGACAGGTGTACAAGCACAAAAAATTGAAAATAAGCAGAAGACAGTGAACAAAGAGTATGCAGAATAGACTCCTAACAACAACAGGAAAAGACAAATCCAGTAAAGCCAAAATCCAGAAAAGGAGTTGAGTAAAATTGAAATATGTAATTAAAAATGTGAATGTTAATGTTGTAATTAATTTTTTATTGTTTGTGATGCAAAGGCAAGTATCCTAAGGAAAATACAAAATCCCACTGTAGCATTGAAATTTGTACATATTGTAGTAATTCTAAAAGGGAGTTGGAAAAAGGAATAAGAAGACAGAGGCCAAAGAGTCATGACTGTTCACTTTGGATTCCTTGTGAAATACAAACAGTCATGTGAGAATTTCTATATATAATATCAATTTTGATAAGCTCAGACTGAGTAATAGAGCGAGAGAGAGAGAAAATATAGAGAATGCAGAATATAGAAGAATAAGGCAGAGAATATTAAGAGAAGAAGAGCAGAAAAGAGAAGCTACAGAACAGAGATGATATCTAAAGTAAATCAACAAACATTCAGTTTGTTAAATTGAGGAAGTTGGAGCTTCCCTATCAAGTTGCAGCTTGATAGCTGTTAGTTGTAGCTGACTGAGGTTGGAGCCTCCTGTAGGTTGGTGCCTGCAGAAAAACAGTGGTGAGAGGGAGTTGGAGCTTGCCTTTGTATCACAACAATAATAAGATGTGGTTTTCTCCCTTTATGGGTTTCCACTTATATCTGGTGTCTCTGTGCATGATATTTATGTATTGATCTGATATGTATCATCTGCTTAATATCTGCTACTCTCATATTAAGTCTACTGCTATATTATACTAACACTTGCTGCTTACATTCTAAGATTACTCACACATTAAATTGGATATGAAATGAAGGTGTAATTAAGTTTAATGAAAAGTTCTAAAAGATCAGGAATGTGTTAAACTGATTCACCCCCCCCCCCTCAGTTTAACTAAAGATTCAACAATTGGTATCAGAGCCATGTTCCTTTTTTCAAGTCTAACAACTGAAAGGAGATCCTAGGTTCCCAAGATGGCTAGTATAGAAGGATGCTCAACCAATAAAGCCCCTTTATTCGCTGGTGAAAATTATGCTTTATGGAAAATCAGAATTAGGACATACATAATGTCTCTAGGAATAGAATTCTGGGCTGCTGTGGAATTAGGATATGCCCCGAAGGCAACTGACACAGAAAAAGAATCAAAACAAGATTTTGTGGCTAATGCAAAAGCCATGAATGCCATCCTGAATGGATTGTGTGAAGCATAGTTTATTAAAGTAATGCACAAAGACATTGCCAAAAAAATATGGGATACTCTTGAAAATATACATGAGGGAGACTAGAAAGTAAAGACTGCCAAACTTCAAGTCTATAGAGCCTAGTTTGAAAACTTAAAAATGAATGATGATGAAGACATTGCCAGTTTCTTCCTCAAAGATGCAGAAATCATTAACAATATGAAAGCTCTTGGAGAAAAAATGCCAGAAAGTATAATTGTGCAAAAGATTCTAAGATCTCTTCCATCCAGGTTTAATCCAAAGGTGTCTGCAATAGAAGAAACAGCTGATTGGGAGACCTTGACGATGAACCAGCTACTTGGTAATCTAATAGCTTATGAGATGAGGCTCCCACAGAAGAAGCCTAGTACGAGGGAAGCAGCCTTTAAAACAGAAAAGAAGAAAGAAGAAGAGGGAGACATATGCTCTTGCTCAAATGAAGAAGAGGCAAAGTTTTTCAAGAAATTGGATAAAGTCTCAGGTAAATACAAAGGTAAACTCCCCTTCAAATTCTTTAACTATGGAAGAGTGGGACACTATGCTACTAAGTGTCCTCACAAGAAAATAAGGAATCAGGCTCAAGAGTCAAAGAAAAATAAATAAAAGAACTGGCAGAAAGGAAAGAAGTTCAACAGAAAATCCTTCTATGCTCAACAAGACAGCAGTACATCTGAAGATTCAGATGAAACCTCAAGTGAAGAAGGAACCTCCGAATTCTTATTGATGACCATAGAATATCTTGAAGGACTCCTGCTAGAAGATGAAGAAGAAGAAGGGGAAGTCGACCTTGAGGGGGAGCTAAGAAGTGCTCTGGAAGAGATTGACAGACTCAAACTGAAGTGCAGAAAACAAAAGGACATTCTTCTTAAGTATGTAAGAGAAGAACAAAACTCAGAAGTCCTCATGCAGCTAAAGGTAGAGCTTGAAGAAGCCAAGAAGATAGAAGACATGTTACTTCAGCAAATCAAGGATAAAACCCGAGAACAAGAGAAACTGGAAGAAGAAGTAGTATGTCTCAGGAAGAAACTAGAAAATTCTCAAAGGACAGTGCTTATAAACTCTTCTCAAACAAGCTCTAGTAAGTTGAATGAAATTATGGTTGCTCAATGATCCCCAATGATAAAAACCGGAATAGGCTATGAAGGAGAATCGAGTAAAGGCACAGAAAAGGAAAAAAAAATATTATTTTTGTAAAAGCAAAGAAGAATGTTGAAGTGGCTCAAACAATTCCTACAAAAGAAGAAATCAGCAATAAGGAAGACAGAGATCAGAAGAAACCACTAGTAGCAAAGAATGTAATAAATACTAAGACCCCTGAATATGTAAAATTTGGAAACCATCAAAGAAGATTCTTCCCTCCAATGAAGAATGCCACCTGTTATGTCTGCCACAAGTTGGGACACATTGCTGCATATTGTCATGCAAGAAGGAGTAATTCAAACCATCAAAAGATGCAAACATTGAAGAGACTGCCTCAAGCAAACAAATGGAAGAGACAACCTTACATCAGGTATGCAAATAGCTTCTATGGTTACTGCTTTTATTGTAAGGAATTTGGTCATAAAATCATTGAGTGTAGAAAGTATGGACAAAGATTGATGTTTAACACCTCAAGGAGGTTTATGATTCAAA
Organism: Pinus albicaulis; assembly: GCA_034641835.2. Taxonomy (NCBI): domain Eukaryota; kingdom Viridiplantae; phylum Streptophyta; class Pinopsida; order Pinales; family Pinaceae; genus Pinus; species Pinus albicaulis. The sequence goes on from CM076578.1 coordinate 1,586,267,632, forward strand.
TAAATTTTGTTCATACTCATAACTTTGCAAAAATTATGATCAAATGTTGTGTATGCAATCAAGTTGGACATATACCTTCTAAATGTCCTCTAAGAAAATGTAGTCCATCATCTCACAAAAGATACCAAACAAAAGGGTGCCTCCAATGGATAAAGAAGTAGAATAAATGTGACTTGGCTCTAACTGCTCAAGACTTGAAAAACCAGTGGTACCTGGACAGTGGCTGCTCAAAACACATGACTGGAGACAAAAGCAAGTTTATAACTCTTGATGAAAAGAAATCTGGCAATGTTACTTCTGGCAATGATAAATCAGGTAAGATCAAGGAAAAAGGCTCAGTCAACATAGATAATGGAAGAGGAAAGGCCCAAGATGTGCTATTTGTAGATGGGCTGAAAGCAAATTTACTGAGTGTCAGTCAGATGTGTGACAAAGGATGTGAAGTTCTCTTTAGAGCATAAGATTGTGAAGTCAGATCAAGCACAACAGGAAAGACTCTTCTCAAAGGTGTTCGAACAGAGAGTAATGTTTACATAGTAAAAGAGGAAGATGAAGCCTGCCATCTAACCAAACTTGAGGAGTCATGGTTATGGCATAGGAGATTGGGACATCTCAGCTTTGACCATATCATCAGACTGAGCAAGAAGAAAGTTGTCAAAGATATGCCAAAAATAAAAAGGCCTTCAAATACCATATGAAAATCTTGTCAATTTGGGAAACAGACTCGCACATACTTTAAATCTAAAGATGAGCTATCAACAAGAAGACCACTCTAGCTTGTGCACATGGATCTGTGTGGACCTGCAAGAACTAAAACACCAAGTGGAGAATCCTACTTCATGCTGATAATAGATGATTTCTCCAGAATGACATGGGTTGCTTTTCTCAAGAACAAATCAGAAGCACTAGAAAAGTTTAAGATATTCAAAGCATTAGCAGAAAATCAAACTGGATGCAAGCTAAAATGTATCAGATCAGATAGAGGAGGAGAATTCACTGATTATGACTTTGCAGACCTATGCAATGAACATGGCATAAAACAACAATTTACTATTGTAGGGACACCTCAGCAGAATGGAGTAGCAGAGAGACAAAACAAATCTGTTCAACAAATTTCCAGAGCCATGATGCAAGAGAATAATATTGCTCAAACCTTTTGGGCAGAAGCTGTACACACAATAGTACATATTCTAAACAAAGCTCATTTAAGACCTAACAGTGACAAGACACCTTATGAGCTATGGCATGGTAAACCTGCATCAATCAAGCACTTTAGAGTCTTTGGTAGCAAGTGCTACATAAAGAATAATGATGAAAATCTGGGGAAGTTTGATGCAAGAGCAGATGAAGGGATATTTCTAGGATATGCATCCAAAAGTAAAGGATACAGATGCTACAACAAGACTCTTCAAAAAATTGTAGAAAGTATTGATGTAAGATTTGATGAAGAACTTCCAAACAAGACAAGAGATATAGATTGCAGCATCCATCCTGAAAATCATGAAGAAGAGGACCAAGATGACGAAGAAACAAGAAAAACATTAGAAAATGCTGAACTGAACTCAAAAACCCCCTCAAGATACACTCAAAAGAACCATCCAGAAGATCAAATCATAGGAGACAAGAATGTAGGAGTCCAAACAAGAAGGCAGCTAACAAAACAAACTGAAGAGGTATACATAGCCATGCTGTCACAAATAGAGCCAAAGAAATTTGAAGAAGCCAGCAAGGACAAATCTTGGGTAAAAGCAATGAATGAAGAATTGGACCAAATTGAGAAGAACAATACCTGGGAACTAGTTCCTAGACCAATTGAGAAGAATATCATTGGTTCAAAATGGGTATTCAAAAACAAAATGAATGAGCAAGGACAAGTAATCAGGAATAAAGCCAGGCTGGTCTGCAATGGATACTCACAAATTGAAGGACTTGATTATGAAGAAAAATTTGCCCCTATAGCCAGAATGGAAGCTATCAGAATGTTCCTGGAATTTTCATGCTACCAAGACTTCAAGGTATATCAAATGGATGTAAAGTTTGCTTTTCTTAATGGATATCTAGAAGAAGAAGTGTACATGGAACAACCAGAAGGTTTCTCATTGACAGACAAAGAATACTATGTATGCAGACTGAAGAAGGCCCTATATGGATTGAAACAGGCTCCTCGTGCTTAGTACTCAAGACTGAATAAATATTTGCAAAAACAGGGTTTTAAGAGAGGTGGAGTAGACATCAATTTATACATAAAAGCCCATGAAAATGAACTCCTGATTGTTGTTGTATATGTTGATGACATTATGTTTGGAAGCAACAAAGATGAACTAGCAAAAGGGTTTGATGATGAGATGAAAATAGAGTTTGAAATGTCTATGATTGGAGAACTCAGTTTCTACTTAGGACTGCAAATTTAGCAAAAGAACACAGGCACATTCATCTCTCAAGAAAAATACTTAAAAGAAATGTTGAAAAAATTCAAAATGGAGGACTGCAAACCTGTGACAACCCCCATGATCACAGGATCCAAGCCGTGTGCTGATGATGGGACTGCAGATGTAGATCAAAAACTCTACAGATCCATGATAGGAAGCCTACTGTATCTGATAGCATCAAGACCAGACATCATGCTAGCAGTAGGACTAGTGGCAAGATATCAAGCAACACCTAAACAAAACCATCTTCTGGCAGTAAAAATAATACTCAGATATCTACAAGGAACAACACAGTATGGACTTTGGTATCCTAAAGGAAAAAGCTTCACTTTAATAGCATACACAGATGCAGATTGGGCCAGTTGTTTTGATGACAGGAAAAGTACAAGTGGAGGTGCTTTCTATCTAGGAGAAAGTCTGGTGGCATGGTTAAGCAAGAAACAAACATCCATCTCTCTGTCTATAGCTGAAGCAGAATATATAGCAGCAACAACATGTTGTACACAAGTCATGTGGATGAAGAAAACTCTTCAAGACATGAAGGTAAGCATTGATGAACCTATTTCAATCAAATGTGATAATAGAAGTGCTATAAGTATATCTAAAAATCCTGTACTTCATTCAAAAACTAAACATATTCCAATCAAGTATCATTTCCTCCGAGAACAAGTGGCTCAGAAGATAGTAAAGCTGTAATATGTACCAACAAAAGAACAAACAACAGATATATTTACCAAACCTCTTGCTAGAGAACCATTTCAATACTTGAGAGATAAACTAGGGGTAGTATCTGCAGATGCTACTCTCTAATATAAAGAGGAAGCACAATTTCAGGGGGAGAACAAAAATTAAAATATCATTCCAGGGGGAGAACAACCAGCAAGGAAAGCATGAATCAGGTCCTCAGGATCAAAGGATTAAGGCAAAAGAACACCATGTTATTATCCTAAAGTTATCTGCATTATTCAAGCATCAAAAGGAAAATTACGGAGCAAAAGGATCAGTATTGTGTTCTAAAACATTATATTAAGAATCTGAAACACAAAAGATGAGTAGTGATTATCAGTTGAAGCCTCTCAACATTTTAGTTGCTGAATCCAATCATACATCTTTGACTAGATAAAGCTGATACAATGCATTCTATAAAGTATCATTATTCTCACTTTTAGCTCTATACAAGTGAAAGAATTGTATCAGTTTACAGTGTATTAGCTCTATACAAAGAAATGCAAAAAGCAACCCTTTGCCATTGATGTCAAAGGGGGAGGAAGAGCAAACAACAGGAGGAAGAGCATGCAAACAGGAAGAGCAAGCAACAGGAGAAAGAGAAGGCAAACAAAGAAAATGTATTGCCATTAATACCAAAGGGGGAGACTGTTGGAAATATTGTCATTAATGGCAATAAGGCAATATGGCAATGAGGCAAAGTAAAAAAAAACATGAAATAAAGAGAGAGAGCATAAGACAAATAGCTATAGAGACAGAGCTATTATCATGGCAATGGTGACAGCAAAGAAGCAAATGAAGGAAGTAAAGGAGACAGGCAGAGGCAGAGAAAGCGAATATAATAAGAGGCAGAACTGTTATCAGAAGCAGCAGAGGCAGGGGCAGAGCGACAGAAGCAGCAGAGGCAGAGGCAGAGGCAGAGAAGTTATAAAATTCCAAGCCGGGCGTTATTTATATATATATAAAAGTCTGAGAATCATATCCTGTGTATGTATGAACTATGTAATGGAGCGATAATAAAATGGTGATTCGGACGGAACCTTGTGTAAATAAGACGGAACCAGCACATTTTTGATGTTGCCCGGATTTAGTGTTAATGTGAAGGAATTAGCGTTAAAACGGTGTATTGAACTATTAAATTAAAACCCTGAGCGAAAACTAGAGCGTAGGAGAGGAGCGGAACCAAGACTAGTGAACAGTAACGGTGGGTTGGAGCGAAACCATGGTTTCTTCGCACCACCATTCGTCGGAAAGCGGTATTAGAGGAATGGGCAGTGATTCCACAGGATTGATAACATGTGTCCTGACCGACATTTCAAAACCATTGTTTAAAGTGCGCCTTCGCGCGTTATATTTCGACTGAAGACGTGGAGCGAAATTAACATACACCGTTGATCCAGAGGCTTGATATCTAACGGTGGTTGCTCTCTGAACTTGCCTAAGGTTTAATGGAAGAGCCCGGAAGATAAGCCAGGTACGGAGTATGCGTTTGTTTGATTGTATTGTGGGCTCCACGGACCTTGTACATATTATAATACGCATCGGGATTGTTATAAAGGTTATATGCGATGGTGTTTCATTTGTTCAACTTATTCACTATATAATACCTTGGGTTTAATAACCAGCGGATTGAACATTATGAGTTTTTTCTTATTATTATGGTTTGACCACAGTTTTTGAAAATTTCGAGAGTTGTGTTATGGCTGATTAAAGGGCGGCTGCACATACAACTATTATATAACTACAATAAATGGGGAACTGAATAAAAGAGAAAAAAAAAGGAGAATGTTGTTTTTGGATGGATGAGTAGGGAAAATAGAAAGAGAGGAGTGCTAGTCGAAATATATTTTAACGCAGATATATGTATACAACAGACATACAATCACGGTGAACAGGAATTTTCACAGGAACAAATTTGACAGGTGTACAAGCACAAAAAATTGAAAATAAGAAGAAGACAGTGAACAAAGAGTATGCAGAACAGACTCGTAACAGCAGAAGGAAAAGACAAATCCAGTAAAGCCAAAATCCAAAAAAGGAGCTTAGTAAAATTGAAATATGTAATTAAAAATGTGAATGTTAATGTTGTAATTAATTTTTTATTATTTGTGATGCAAAGGCAAGTATCCTAAGGAAAAGACAAAATCCCACTGTAGCATGGAAATTTGTACATATTGTAGTAATTCTAAAAATGAGTTGGAAAAAGAAATAAGAAGACAAAAGCCAAAGAGTCATGACTGTTCACTTCAAATTCCTTGTGAAATACAAACAATCATGTGAGAATTTCTATATAAAATATCAATTTTGATAAGCTCAAGGGGCGAGTGAGAGAGAGAGAGAGAGAGAGCAAATATAGAGAATGCAGAATACAGAAGAATAAAGCAGAGAATATTAAGAGAAGAAGAGCAGAAAGAGAAGCTACAAAATAGAGCTGATATCTAAAGTAAATCAGCAAACATTTAGTGTGATAAATTGAGGAAGTTGGAGCTTCCCTATCAAGTTGCAGCTTGATAGCTGTCAGTTGTAGCTGACTGAGGTAGGAGCCTCCTATAGGTTGGTGCCTGCAGAAAAACAGTGGTGAGAGGGAGTTGGAGCTTGCCTTTGCATCACAACAATAATAAGATGTGGTTTTCTCCCTTTATGGGTTTCCACTTATATCTGGTGTCTCTGTGCATGATATTTATGTATTGATCTGATATGTATCATCTGCTTAATATCTGCTGCTTTCATATTAAGTCTACTGCTATATTATACTAACACTTGCTGCTTGCATTCTAAGATTACTCACACATTAAATTGGATATGAAATGAAGGTGTAATTAAGTTTAATGAAAAGTTCTAAAAGATCAGGAATGTGTTAAACTGATTCACTCCCCCCCCTCTCAGTTTAATTAAAGGTTCAACATTCATTAGTGAAATCCATCCTCCATCATCAACCCAACATAAGTGGATATTCACTACCACTGATTACTTCACTAAATGGATTGAAGCCATCCCCAAAAGGCAAGCTACTGATACTGTCATTATTAATTTTTTAGAGAACAATATTCTGTCTCGTTTTGGCTTTCCATATAAAATAATTACTGACAATACAACTGCCTTTAAGTCTAAGAAATGATTAAATTTTGTGATAAGTATCACATTAGGATTGGTAATTCTACAACATACTATCCTTAAGGAAATGGGCTGGCTGAATCATCAAATAAATCTTTAGTGAATATAATTGAGAATATGCTGCAAGAGAACAAGAGAAATTGGCATAAAATGCTCACCAATGCTCCGTGGGAAGAAAAAGTTAGCACAGAGAGATCAATCAGCATGTCACCTCTCTAGCTTGTGTATAGTGTTGACACATTATTCCTTACTTACTTAGTTTTACCAATGATGAAAATTTGGCAAGAGACTGACAGTGAACCAAATGATATCCAACTAAGAATCAACCAACTGATTCATCTACATCAGTCGAGAGATGAAGTTTTCAATCACACTTCAAAACTTCAAGATAAAATCAAGAAGAATTATGATAAGAAGACAAAAATTGATGATTTTAAGCTAGGAGATGTTGTCCTTCGCTGGGATGCCCGAAATGAAGACAAAGGTAAGCACAAAAAATTTGATAAAATATGGAAAGGTCCTTATAAGATTACTGCATTCAGAGGTAATAAGGCATTTTTATTAGAAGATCTTGAAGGGCAAGAAGTTCTAGGAGGACCAATCAATGGTAGGTTCCTCAAACATTACCTTATATGATCATTGAAGAAGAGGTTCACTTTCATTGTACATATCATTTTTATTTTTTGTTCAAGAATAAGGAATTTGTTGTAGGAGTTTGAAGCCCGAGGTGAAGGCCATATGACTTCTACATTCAACTCATGTTTTTGTTTTTGTTTTTGTTTTGTTTTGTTTTGTTTTTTTGTTTTGTTTTGTTTTTTGTTTTTGTTTTTGTTTTTTTTGTTTTTTTTTTTTGTTTTTTGTTTTTTGTTTTTGTTGTTTGTTTTTTGTTTTTTGTTTTTTCCAAAAAAAAAGAAAAATAAAAAATTTTCAGTCAGTTTTTAAGTCAGAGTCAAGTCAGTTTTTGAGTTAAAATCATTTCCAGTCTTATTTCATCATTTCAATATTGTCAAAGTTTTTCAATTTCCAGTTTTTGAATCCATTGCCCAATGGATAATGCTACTTCATCTACGGTGTTCTTGACACCTCCTGAAGTAGCTGCCATCCCCAGTTGGAGCCAATGTTAGTGTCAAGATGTCTAGTGATCAAACATGTTATTTCAGTTTATTTTCTAGTAATCCTAGGTCAATTTTTTTGTCTTTTCAAACAGGTTTTCAAATAAATTTTGGTCACTGCATATAGTCTAGGACAGAAAATATTCTCCCCTCATTCCATCCATGGGCATCATCATCTCATAGGTCATGTCATTCATTGTCATTTAGAGTCTTAGGTTAGTCATTCCATCTCCATATAAGTCTGTATACAGGTGTCCTTGCTTTGCCATTGAAAAGTCCAAAAATGTCACCAAAGAGGGAAAACAAGGTTACATTTTCATCATACCAGTGTTTTTAAGGGAGTAAGCATATTTAGGTGAATAAAGTAGGGCACTTAGTATTATTTCAAAACTTGTTTCATTGTAAAATTGTTCCAAAAAAGGTTGAAAGCGCATTTTATCCAAAGTTTGAGAAACATTATAAAACATACACTAATAAGCCTAAGGTTTGATTTCATTATGTCCCTATCCAAAGTTCGGACGCATTATGAATTTTATCCAAAGTTCCCTAATCATGTCATAATATTTTGAAAATGAAAATTTTTTTTGTTGCTTATGGTTAAACCTCAAGCTCCTCCCAGCCGCTCGATATTTCCTCCATCAGATCAAACGATCAATAAGCCTCTTCAGCTCCCCCTCACCATCCTACCTTTACTGGCAGGGGGGCGGTCCAAAAAGGTGGTTTCCTCCCCCTGGTCCCACGTCAATGTGCCAACCTATTATCATTTCACACCCCCCCTCACAATACCACAAACTAGCTTGACCCCCTGGGAAATTCGTCAAAACCACCCTCCTTTCCCACCATTTTTTCCTCCGCTTCCCTCCACTCCCCTATTGCCACGCCTCCCACTTATTGATCCATTCCCGTGCACTCCCATTCATTCTCATCCTGACGTCTGGCTCATCTAGAGACTGTTGTTACTCATTTTCAAAGCTTTGTTACACATCTGCAGTGCTTTGTTACGCATTTGGCAGAGGTGTCTTATGCATCAGGAAAGTGTATTGTGTTTTTGGTATTTCACTCTCAGATCATTCATCCAAATATTTAGGGTCATTTTCATCAGTTTCTATAGCTTCCTCAATAGTAATTAAGCACCTCATATCCTCCTCAAGTCAAATTATCAAGCACTGTGTTGGTTTTCTTGCTTACTTCCTTTTCCACTACATTTTCACTTATGTTCATTAGTGGATGATTTTAGTGAACTAAACCTAAGCCTGTCATTTAAAATCCTCATACACCTTCCCTAGACCATACCCTATCATTCCTTACCATTCACAGTCTCCCTACACTTCATTCCATTAGAACCTAATTCATCTATTTTTCTATTACAGAATTAGGAAATCCTTGTGTTTTCCTAATTTGATCACATTCCTTACATTCATTTCACCCAATTTCACTTGTGTTTTGAAGCCAATACACAACCATACCTCTTGAAGTTTTCTAGGAATTTTTCTTGGCTTCACTACCCTTCATTTCATCCTCCAAACTTACCCTATCCCTGTCCTCTGTGTTTCCAAATTCATAGTCAACATACCCACTACATCTAAACACCCAATGTTTGATCCTTCTGAAAGACATTATGAAAAGTGAAAATAAAATCCAAAAAGGAAGGCACCACATTATATTTTAACCTTCCACTTTGCAAGAAGTTTATGCATCACCTTTTGCCAAAGGATTCTTTGAGAGGATTGGATGTTTTAGATTCTGTGAGAAAATCATGGAAGAAGATTGTCATCTCCAATTGACAAGCTTACTTTCTACAAGTTTCAATGATGGGAAAGGCCATCATTGCAGATGTAGAATTTAACTTATCAATATATGTGATTTCTTCAACAACAAGTATACCAAGTCATGGAAAAAAGTGGTTTAAGGGCATGGACATAAACCTTGAAGATTACAACCTGTTCCTCAAACCTCATGCTAGAGAGAACCCTGAGTACATCTTCCCTTTCAGGCACCTCAACATATTTGCTCCTTTGATAAGGTTAATTATGAAATATTTCACCTGTGAAGGGAGATTATCTAGGTTTTATATGTACCATATCAGATTATTTATGCATTTTAACTCCACTAAATCACTTGACTTTACATATTAATTCTACAGAAGTTTGGTTAGAATGACTGAGACAGTTCAGAGCAGAAATAAAGATCATCACCCAAGTATTTTCCACCATGGTTTAGTCAAACTCATTGTTTTGCATCATCTCTCAGCCATCAACATGACCTAGGAAATATTCATGGAAAAATAAGCAGGAACACTCACCACTATTCCTCCTATCATGCACAACGCACCATCACCATCAATATCAACACAAACAATGGAGGTTGGATCTTCCAGCATGAAAACTTAGATTTCAAAGGCTCCTAAGGTTGTTTAGGTCATTCACACATATGATAAGGGAAAGAGATAGGTCTTTTCTCCCATATCCATAAAAAATGTACCTACACTTGACACTACAGCTGAGCAAAGAGAGATATGAGAGAAACAAATCATGCATCTGTTTGAATCACCGTTAAACCAACATGATGAACATATGCCCCTAGATGTTGAAAAGTCAGTGCAGGTTCAAGTAAAATCATCTAAGGAGATCATTAGGGAGAAATATGAGGAAATAACAGAGTTGAGGAAGATTTTATCCATTGCAAATTCTAAAATTACTTTCCTACAACAAGAAAATTGGAAATTGAAGGTGAAGCAACTGATACAAAGAAAACCTAAGGCAGACCTAGAGACAAATACAGGTATAGGAAAGAAATTAATTTAGATATTGATCAAATTCAAGACATGGAGATTGAAACACAACCAAGAAGGCCAAAGACAAGAGGCCTTAAGAGGGCGTTGGAGCTAGAGATATAACCATCTCATCCACCTGAACAATTGAACTTTGATGAGCTAATAGCTATGGAGATCAATAAAGATAGAGAAATATGGTTAGGAAGGGTGAATGAAAATTTAGATAAGCTTTTGAAAAGAGCCAAAAGAGACAACAATCTTCAAAGACATACGGCCAATCATTATCGTACTAGGAACAAAATTTCACAAATTAGGATTAAACAAGTGAAAAGAAGCTCAAAGAGGCTCAAATAAAGTTAAACGTGAAGGATAGTTTAGATTTGTTGGTTGAAGCTTCATTGGCTGTTTATCACATCATCCATAGGTGCCAAAAATTTTTTTTGAGAAGTTTTGAGCAATTTTGGTAATTTTCCTGATTTTTTGCACTAAACTAGAAATTTAGCCTTCACAGATGCGTAGCACCAAGGTGTTACACTTGTTACTAGGGCACCCAAATGATGAATTGTTTACATGGTTGGACGCATTTTTATGAGTACATCACAAATCATGATCCCTTGTTGCATGAAAAGCTCTAGTTTGGAAGAAAATGTCCCAAAAACCACTAGTTTATATGTTTCTACCAATATTTTTGATAGTCTATTATGCATCTGGAGTAAGCTAGGGAGAATCAACTTTTGGAGGCCTTCCCATGGGTCATTTCTCAAACTTCAAGATGTTATACAAAATAGACACACAGGGCTAGTTGACCTATCTTTTATATTTGGATTTGGAGTCCTAAAATTCCCTCAAAATAAGCTGCACAAAAGTGTTACACATCTGTAAAAATTTTCTTACACATCTGTAAAAAGGGTTACACATCTGCATATGATTCCTCAGGACACTTGTTAAGCCCATAAAAAGTTAGAATTTTTAGGCTTTGCTGTCCTTTGAGCTGGAATTGGAGTAATTGATTTTGTTTCTCTCTTATCATTAGGGAACATGTAATTTAATGTGGGGGACAAACACTTTTAGTCATTAGCTGAATTTGAGGGAATGGTTTTCAACCTCCATAAATTCTAGGAAGTGACTCATCTCATGTATTTATGATGCATTGTGGATGGGACTTCAACCCTATGAGGTGTCATTGTGCATATTTTCTATAAGTATACATTATTTATTCTTTTATTGGGTTGGATAGTTGTGTTTGATAGTTTCTTTTTACAGTGGAGTTATTGTACAAGGCTTTTGGAATGAAATGAAAGACAATGTTGCAGAAATTGTGTCGCGAATCCTGTGGTATGCCTTGGAACATTTGTCCTTTATCTATATGTTTATCTTATCATGTTAAATGATATGATTTCCTATTTCATATACATTCTTCTATGTTTTTATATTGTTAGTTTATAAGCATAAAACATTCCTTTTCATGCTCTGTTTTAACAAGATTTACATTATGTGTTTATTTTATTCTAAATGAATAAATTCACCTTAGTGCTCATTCATAGTTTCTATCATTTCAACCCATACACAATGAAAAACTAAGCATGATTTCAAGATGCCTACCTAGCCTCATCCATATTCTCTACATATTGATTTTGAAATTCATACCTTAAAACCATAGACCTAGTCTTCTTACTGTCAATCCTATTCAACACAAGAAAAACAAACAAAAAACCCTATTTGCTGAGCTTATATACATAGCCTAAGATCATTAAATATTCATTCATTTAAATTTACTGCAAAGTGACATTGAGAGAGCCCTCTATGGTCCTGGTAGGGCTAGCTACATGATCTGAAGGTTGGTCTGTGGTTACCTTCCTTCAATCCCATTCTCAGCCTTGGGAAGTTGGGTGGAGTGATAACAAACATAATGGTCTTCCCTTGAACAACATCCTTGAAGCATACAAAGGGGCCATTTGTTGTCCTGGCACCATTTAGTCCCCCACGAAGCTTGAGATTCCAGATTATTGTTGGTTTTTTAACAGTACTAAGGTATCTTAGATATAGGGGGTCTTGCAAAAGCTTCCATGGAACTTGTTGGACACCTAATCCTCTATGGGTAGGTGTGGAAGGCGAACAATCACAAAGGAGTCCAAGTGACCTTGGAATGTGGAATCCAAGGGTCACACCAATGTAATATAAATGTACATCTATGATGAATATTAATATAACTCACGCTTATATTTCTCCTTGTGTGTTTACTTTCTTGTTTACCATGCGTGTGTTTAACATGGTATCAGAGCACAGTTGTTCTTACTCAGAAATCTGACTCTGCTGAGTGCTATTTCTCTGAGATGTCAGAACTGTATCTGATATAACTTCCCATAGATATATCTATGTCCTGACATAACATTCCCTTGTGCCATCCCTGTCAAGTAGAAACGACTCTCAGATTTGTGGCTGTGCGTATTTCCTATATGAATTCTAATGCTCACCTCTTTTCTCCCTACCAGTGATTTTTTCTCAACCATGTACTCCCAAAAGATCGACCTCGATCCCTTGGCCTGATGGTATATTAGTGTTTCCATTCCATTTAGTCGACTTACCATTTCATAAGCAAGCGCTTTCGACCTCCATCATAGTGCTCCCGACCTCCATACTTCACCCGCCATGCAACGCTTCCTCGGCCTCTCTCACAGCTTCCTGAAAACTTGACTCCAGCCCAGTGCATTTGCGCTCTTTCTTGTAACTCGTTCCCAACTACCACTGTTGTTCATTTTCTCCCTTTGACTTGCTGTGATGTCTCTGCGATTAACTTGGACTGTTCATGTTTCCCTGCGACTTACAGGTTATTACTTTCATCCACCTTTGGTGCTTGGTTTCAGGGTCCTCCAAACGAGGAATCTTGGTGCATCGACAACAGAACGAGGAAGCTACTAGTTGAAGCATTGTAAAAGTAGCGCTACCACAAACTCGTGTCCCTAGGTCTCGATACTGCACCATCGAAAGAGCTGGAAAACTCGTTTCTTCTATTTAGAACTTGTTCGGCTCTTGAATTTCGCTATCCAAATGGGTTAAAATTGCCTCTGTTTGCAACATTGAATCATTATTCAAAGAGTTTTAATACTCCATACACATTATAGTATTCATACGCCCCTCCATTAACCATTGTCCATTTTCCTTCCATTATGATCTCATTCATTATAGTTTTAATATGCACACTGTTATTACAGTATTAATACGATGTCGAAATCAATGTATCGAATACCACCTCTCGGTTGCTACATCGCAACACCCACACAGACTACACTACCTTCCTTCCTTCCTCCGCTTGGGCCACACCCCTCCGCCGTGATACACTCTTCTACACAGTGACCACCGCAGCTTCTTTTTCCATCTCTCTGTCGCTCTGGACAACGATAAGTTTCTCGGCATTGGGACCCCTGTTTTCTTCCATTGCAATTTCCAACAACTCGATCACAATGGAGACTAGTTTCCTTCAGAGAGGTTACAATGGAGACTAGTTGAATATCAAATTGCGTTGAATGTTGCGTTGGATAATCGAACTTTGTGCACATTTGGAACGCCCTAAAGTCACATACACATTAGTTTATATGTTGATTGAGTTTAAGATTGTGGCTAGAAAAGGCATTGAATACAATGAGTGTTCGTTGGTGATTTTTAAAGTGGGCTTATGTTCCCTTTAATGTAGTGAAGGTCCATTTATTGTATCACTATTCTTATCTCCTCTCAGTGTATAATATCAGTGTTTGTTCACTCTCGATTTCATTTCTAATTGAGGCGTTTGAAGTGATCAGGAGATCAAGTCTCTTGTAGAAAAATGCTTAAAAATGAAGTTGCTCAGAATTGGTCTAAACCAGATTGACTGGAAAGAGCTCGGAAAAACGATCCTGTAGACGTGAACGACACTGAAAATCGACGATGTATGAGGAAGATATTCAGCTTTGAAGTTTTCCAATTTCAGTAAAAGGATGGCCAAATTTGACTTTATACAAAATATTTTTATTAAAAAAAGAATATTCCACAGAATATTCTAGGAATATTTCGTGGAATATTCCACAGAATATTATGCAGAATATTCTGCAAGCAGCCAATGAAAGGGCACCACGTGGCCAGCTCGGAGGCTGCCACGTGGCCCCAAGGGCAAACGAAATGACATTTAAAATTTTTGTATGATCGCGGTAGGATTTGAACGCGGGTTGAGCGGACACAAACGAAGCGGCCTGACCACCGGGCCAAAGGTGGTAGTTATTAAAACAATGCAACGGAATTGTATTTAAGGTTTACGGTTAGTTTGGGTGGGGCCGAAAGGGGGCCAACCCCCTCTACATGTAACCAAACCGCGGAGAACCGTGAGCTATTCACAACGGTGCGCAACGAATTTGGGTCGTGGTCACAAGGACCGACGGGAGGTGCGGAACCATATTAAAATATGGTTTAAAAACTTTATTAAACTCCGATTTTAACTCAAAGTTTTTCAAACCAATTCCGCAGGTCACGGTCACGTGGCCTATACATAAGCACCTCAAATTTGGCGGTATTATGGCAGAGTGCCCCAAATTTAGTGCCCGTCCCCTTATTTAGCGGACTTATCTGGAGTTGCTCCACATTTAGTGGAGTTTTTCTAGGTGACACTAGGCAAACTTCAGTTAGCCATAACTTTGGCTAGGAAAATCCTTTTGGGACGATTTTTTATTTTTATTTTGGGGTATTGAAGCATTCTGGAGCTTTTGGGACAGGTTATAGAGCCATCAGGGTTCTCTATCAGTGATTTTACCAGCGATTTTGGTTGTGGAGCCACCGGGGCCTAATGAAAGATTAGCCGTGTTGGACTATACTCATCCATTGGAGGTGAATGAATGATCGATTTATACTGATTTCAGCCTTCTGTTTCTGAAATTGAAACTTATTTTTCCTTTTGAGGCTTTCTACACAGTGTAATTCATATTTTGAGCATTAATGAAAAAGGGAAAAGCCTAATTAGAGGCTTTTGGACCCAGCAGAGGTAGCCCAAGAGAGGGGTGAACTGCTTAAACAAATGCTTACTGTTATGTTGTGCATTTTTGTTGTTATATTTCAGATTCTGCTACATTAAACAGTAACTTTTCATAAGTACACTTTTCCCAAGAAGCCTTATACAGTGAACAAAACTCATTAGTTCAACTTCAAACCACATTACTTCATTTGCAGAATACTTGAACTTGCTTATTCACACATAAAATTTTGATTAATGAATACTTTGCACATAAAAAAATACTTTCATTGATCGGATCTATTTCAGTGTTTACATTTTATTTCTTTAGGCAGAGCCAGTTTGTGGGCCAGAAGCTTCTAGTTTCATCCTTTCTAGTAAAGGTGAAATAACCAGTAAAAGCCCCCTACTGTCAATCTCTGTATAATAAATACTTTGTTCTCACAATTTCAGATCAGATTGGTATCAGAGCTCTAGGTTGTGCTCAAAAGTTTGTGAAATTTGTGCAAGAAGATTGTGTTATTCTGCAAAATTTGATGCTTACTAGGCTGAAATTGAAAAGAGGGGAAGGTCAATTGGTTAGAGCACAAGTTAATCCTCAACCAAGGAGGGCTAGAGTTCCATTATATCCACCTTACATTTCATCCTCATTAGCCTTAGAATCAGCCACAAACATGTCTTCCAGAGAAGGAGAAGTACATGAGGAAATGGATCCCAAGGAAGAAGAAAGAGTCTTTAGAAAAACTTTCTTGGACATGACTGAGATGGTTAGGATCCTATACCAGGAGAGAAATGATAGGATTGCTGGAGAAGGGTCTAGAAACCAAAAAGAAGAAGGAGATTCTTCAGGAGGGAAGAAAGACAAGGATGAGTCTAAGAAAGGGAATGGAGGAAATGGTGATCCTTCATCTCCATCATCATCCTCTTCCTCCACATCATCCTCTTCAACTTATGTTAATCAGTCACACAAAACAAATACATCTCTTAAAAATCCTTTGTTAAAGCTTGATGTGAAGTTTGAGTTGCCGATGTTTAATGATGATGTGAATGGAGAAAAATTGGATAACTGGATTAGACAGCTGGAAGTCTATCTAAGAATTCAGAATTTGCATGATGATGACACAAAAATCCAATTAGCCTCTTTGAGAATGGATGGAGCAGCTTTGGTTTGGTGGGAAGCCAAGACCAAGGAGGAAATCAAAAAGCATGGTAAGATAACTCTAACTTGGAATGAGTTTATTATAGCTATTAAGAAACAGTTTTATCCTCTTGCTCATATTCAGAAAGCAATCATGAATTGGCAAAATTTTAGGCAACTTAAGGGTCAAAATGTGCAAGATTATACCCAAGATTTTAGAAGGAGAGCACTTCTACTTGGAGTAGACTTACAAAGTCAAGACACCTTGTTGAAATACATAGGAGGTTTGCAAAGGTACCTTAAACATACTATCCTAATGTTCAATCCTACCAGCTTAGATGAAGTCTGTGTGCAGGCTACACATTTAGAAGCTAGAGGAAAGAATACTTTTGATGAGGGTAGAAACAAGACTTTCAAAGGAAAGGAAAAAGAGAAAAACAAAGGAAAAGGCAACAAAAATGCATCTATAAAACAAGAGGGTGAAAAGGTCATTTGTAAACATTGTTCAAAGAGTGGCCATGAAGATAAAAACTGTTGGAAAATTCATCCTGAAAAAAGAAACCAGTTTAACAAAAACAAGGGAAAGAAGAAAAATGCAGCTACTACAACTACACCACAAGATATAGGTGATGATTTAGGTGACGAGACAAAAATTGCAGCCATGGGTTTGAAAAGTTTGAAAGGGAAGGAAATTGAAACTCAAGCAAGTTCCAGTTCTTCAAACTATCATACACAAGCTCCTAATGAGGAAGAAAGAATTGAACTGTTCCATGTGAGTGTAGTTTCAAGACATACCAAAATTGACACACTATTTAACAGTGGGTCACAAGCTAACCTCATATCTGAAGATTTGGTCAAGCAGCTTAAACTTGAGACCATTCCACATCCGAAGCCTTATCCACTTGGATGGATATGCAAGGATGCCAACTTGCAAGTCTCAAGGAAGTGCATATTGCGCTTTGGAATAACTGAACACTTTATTGACACAATTGAACTTGATGTGGTGCCGCTTGATATATTTGGTATTGTTTTGGGAAGTTTTTACTTGTTTGACAGGAAAGCGATATTCTATCGCCATGAAAACAAATATCATATTTTCAAAGATGGCAAGGAGTTTATTGTTAGAGATCATTGCAAGAAGACAAATATAGCAATGGTAAATGCAGGACAGGTAAAAAGGCTAGTCAATTCAAGCAAGAGTTTTGTACTTCTTATGGTCAAGCCAAAAGTTGATGTGAATCATGAGTCATTTGAAAATTGTGATGCAAAGCTTAAATCTGATTTATATGATGTAGTTGATGCACATCATGATATGTTTCAGGAACCAACAGTTTTTCCTCCTAAAAGGGAGATTCAGCATGAAATCCATTTACATCTAGATTGTCCTCTTCCTAACATAGGCATGTATCGCATGTCTATTATGGAGAATGCTGAAATAAAGAAGCAGATTAAAGAGTTTTTGGACAAGGGTTTCATAAGGCCAAGCACTTCGCCATGTGGGTCACCGATAGTGTTAATTCCGAAGAAAGATGGAACTTGGCGAGCTTTGGACAAGATAACGGTAAAGAATCGTTACCCACTTCCAAGAATAGATGATTTGTTAGATCAGCTAAAAGATGCAAGATATTTCACTAAGTTATACTTAAGAAGTGGTTATCATCAAGTAAGAATTGAAGAAAGTGACATTTTGAAGACAGATTTCAAAACTAAACAAGGAATCTTTGAGTGGATTGTGATGCCGTTTGGTTTATGCAATGCACCTGCAACTTTCATGCGGGTAATGGATGATGTCTTACGTCCTTTTCTTAATGATTTTGTTATTGTCTACTTAGATGACATCTTGATTTTCAGCAAGACAAGAGAAGATCATGTCATGCATGTCAGTAAAGTACTTGATGTTTTGAAGAAAAATCAGTCATTTCTTAAGATGTCAAAGTGTGAATTTGGAAAGACTTATTTGGTTTGTTTGGGACACATAGTAGGTGGAGGCACTTTGAGAATTGATCCTTCCAAAGTAGAAGCTATTGTGAATTGGCCTACTCCCAAGTCCATTACAGAGGTAAGAAGTTTTTTGGGTGCAGCTCAGTATTGGAGAAAGTTTATTGATAACTTTTTTGCCATAATAGCTCCTATGCATGCAGTGACAAGTGTGAAGTGTGCTTTCCAATGGGGAAGTAAGCAACGAAAAGATTTCGAATCTTTGAAAGAAAAGATCAGTTCAGCTCCGGTTCTTGCATTACCAGATTTGAGATAGCCATTCGAGATTCAGACAGATGCTAGTGATTATGCCACGGGTGCAGTTCTCTTACAGCATGGTAAGCCTATCGCTTTTCATTCCAAGAAATTTAATGGTGATGTTGTGATTATCCTACATATGATAAGGAATTGTATGTGTTGGTACAAAGCGTCAAAAAGTGGAAGCACTATTTGATGGGCAAAGAAACAATTGTGCATACCAACCATCAACCTTTACAATATTTGCAGTCGCAAAGTAAATTGCAGCAATCACGACATTTCAGATGGATGGGTTTCCTATAACAATTTCACTTGGTAATAAGGTAAAAGAAAGGTATTCTCAATAAAGTTGCTGATATGCTTTCAAGGCCTATTATTAGTGCTAGTATTTTGCTTAAGAATGATTCTATTGTGCATGAAAGCTACATAGAACGGTATGCATCAGATGAAGATTTTAAAGAGGTGTATGCTAACTTGAGTAAAGGGAATCATGTTGAGGAGAATGATTATCATTTGCATAATAATTTGCTGTTTCACTTGGGAAAGTTATGTATACCACAGGGAGAGAGATTAAGCATGATGAGAGAAGCTCATTCTTCTCTTATTGCTGGTCATTTCGGTGTAAGAAAAACGGTGGCACATCTGCAGAGGTATTGTTATTGGCCTCGCATGGTAGATAGTGTTACACGTTTCATTAGAGGTTGTTCATTATGTGCTACAAGAAAGCCTAGCAATAGGAAGCTTGGATTGTATACGCCATTGCCGGTACCTTCTAGACCATGGGAAAGTGTTTCTATGGATTTTGTTGGGGGATTACCATTATCTAGAAAGCAGCATGATTATCTTTTTGTAGTAGTTGATCATTTCAGCAAGATGTGTATTCTTATGCCATGTAAGAAAACTATAACTGCTGATTTATATTTTCAACATGTATGGGTTTATCATGGCTTGCCTACTTCTATTGTTAGTGACAAGGATTCCAGATTTGTTGGGAATTTTTGGTCCAATCTATGGAAGATGATGGACACAAAGTTGAAGAAGAGTACTGCTTTCCATCCGCAAACAGATGGCCAAACAGAGGTAGTGAACAAAACCATTGTGCATATTTTGAGAGGGTATTGCAACAAGCATCCCAAGCTTTGGGATGAGCATTTGAATTACATTCAACATGCTTACAACCGGGCCAAGCAATCTTCTACAAATACTTGGCCATTTGAAGCTTGTTTTGGATATTTGTCTAAGTCACCATTAGACTTCATTCTTGAGAAGGATATTGCCATTGATGGGCATAGTGACATTGAAAAAGCTCGCATGTTCATTGAAATAATTCAGCTCATTCATCAGCAAGTTCAAGAACAACTTGAAAAGAGTCAATGCAAGTACAAAGAAAGACATGACAAACATAGAATTGATCACAAGTTTCAGGAAGGAGATGAGGTATGGTTGCATATAAGTAAGGATAGAATGCAAGGAGAAGGTAAAAAGCTGAAGCCTATTCGTTATGGTCCATTCAAAATCCTTAAACAAGTTGGAAATAATGCTTTTCAACTAGATTTGCCTTCATACATGCAAATGTATTCTGTTGTTAATGTGGAAAATTTACGTTTGTATGAACCTCCTCTTATTGATGATTTTGAAACTCATGTTCAGCTACCATCCATAGAATATTTCTCGCCAGAATTTTTGGATGAGTTGAAAGAAGATGCAATCCTTGATAGAAGGACACACACTTCAAGGAGGGGAGATGTTGATTATTTAAGAGTTGGTTTAAAAGGCAGTAAACCAAGCAAAGCAAAGTGGATGGAGTTGGAACATGTGAGGAGGCTGTATCCTCACCTTATTAACAGGTAATTGAAAGCTTTTGAGGGTCCAAAAGCTTCCCATTTGGGAGGTGTGATCAGGAGATCAAGTCTCTTGTAGAAAAATGCTAAAAAATGAAGTTGCTCAGAATTGGTCTGAACTAGATTGACTGGAAAGAGTTCAGAAAAAAGATCCTGTAGACACGAACGACACTGAAAACCGACGCCGTATGAGGAAGATATTCAGCTTTGAAGTTTACCAATTTCAGTAAAAGGATGGCCAAATTTGACTTTATACAAAATATTTTTATTAAAAAAATAATATTCCACAGAATATTCTAGGAATATTCCATGAAATATTCCACAGAATATTCTACAGAATATTCTGCAAGCAGCCAATGAAAGGGCGCCACGTGGCCCTAAGGGAAAACGAAATGACATTTAAAATTTTTGTATGATCATGGCAGGATTTGAACGTGGGTTAGGCGGACACAAATGAAGTGGCCTGACCACTGGGCCAAAGGTGGTAGTTATTAAAACAATGCAACAAAATTGTATTTAAGGTTTACGATTGGTTTGGGCGAGGCCGAAAGGGGGCCAGCCCCCTCTACATGTAACCAAACCACGGAGAACCATTAGCTATTCACAACGACATGCAACGAATTTGGGTCGTGGTCACAAGGACCGGCGGGAGGTGCGGAATCGTATTAAAATATGATTTAAAAACTTTATTAAACTCCGATTTTAATTCAAAGTTTTTCAAATCAATTCCGCAGGTCACGGTCACGTGGCCTATACATAAGCACCTCAACGTTGGCGGTATTATGGCAGAGTGCCCCAAATTTAGTGCCCGTCCCCTTATTTAGCGGACTTATCTAGAGTTTCTCCACATTTAGTGGAGTTTTTCTAGGTGACACTGGGCAAACTTCAGTTAGCCATAACTTTGGCTAGGAAAATCCTTTTGGGACGAATTTTTTTTTGATTTTGGGGTATTGAAGAATTCTAGAGCTGTTTGGACAGCTTTCAGAGCCATCAGGGTGCTCTATCAGTGATTTTACCAGTGATTTTGGTTGTGGAGCCACCAGGGCCTAATGAAAGATCAGCTATGTTGGACTATACTCATCCATTAGAGGTGAATGAATAGTCGATTGATACTGATTTTAGCCTTCTGTTTCTGAATTTTCAGCTTATTTTTCCTTTTGAGGCTTTCTACACAGTGTAATTCATATTTTGAGCATTAATGAAAAAGTGAAAAGCCTAATGAGAGGCTTTTGGACCCAGCAGAGGTAGCCCAAGAGAGGGGTGAACTTCTTAAACAAATTCTTACTGTTATGCTGTGCATTTTTGCTGTTATATTTTAGATTCTGCTACATTAAACAGTAACTTTTCATAAGTACACTTTTCCCAAGAAGACTTATACAGTGAACAAAACTCATTAGTTCAACTTCAAACCACAATACTTCATTTGCAGAATACTTGAACTTGCTTATTCACACATAAAATTTTGATTAATGAATACTTTGCACATAAAAAAATACTTTCATTTATCGGATCTATTTGAGTGTTTACATTTTATTTCTTTAGGCAGAGCCAGTTTGTGGGCCAGGAGCTTCTGGTTTCATCCTTTCTAGTAAAGGTGAAATAACCAGTAAAAGCTCCCTACTGTCAATCTCTGTATAAGAAATACTTTGTTCTCACAATTTCAGATAGGGTCAAGAATCGAAGTCTTCATTTACATTATTTCTGATTGTCATAGAATGGTTTAATTTATTGATTCTTCTACGATTCTGATCTTCTATCTATCGGCTATGTTAGGGAATATGCAATGTTGGAGATTGTGAATGATCATACATTACAGTCATTGTTGCTTATTAGTTGGAGCATTAAGTCTGTGCTTTGAAGTCATAGTATGTACATTAAATAAAGCTATTTCACACTAGTTGTTTAATGCACATTTACACAAAATATCGCAGTGACATTGAACTGTGAGTGAGTGTTGCATCTTTATTATAGTTGTGATCAGAAAATGGCCAAATTTCATGAAGCATTAGGATTACTGAATGCTTTTATACATTCCACTTATGACGAGATGGTTAAAATAAAAAAATCCTCTCTTTTTGAAATTAAATCCTGTCTGCAAAATGCACATTAGAAAATTGAATTTTTGCAGCTTGAATCTTAGCTTCTGCAAGCAGAATTACAGCAGTGGAGTCATCATTCTAAACCTGTTTCTGTTCAGAAAATTGAAGCAGACTCCCATAAACAACAAGTCAGTAAGGTTGCAGTCGATTCACATTTAGTTCCTAGTTCAAAAGAATATTTTTATGCAGATGCAGAAGCTCGGGTTCTACCTCCCAAACCCATCATCAGACCTTGGGAAGAACTTGTCCATAAGAAGCACAAAACTAGTCTTGGATATGACAAGGAGTTGTCCTTTCATATTCCAGAATACACCAAGCCCATCAAATTTCAAATTGTTGGATTTCTTTATGAAAGTTCACCTTTAGTTGTTCCAGATCCTACTCCTCTTCCAAAGTAGCAACAATATATTGAAAAATTCCAACACTGTGATCACGTTGGCCATATGAAAGATCATTGTTTCGATCTTCACCCATGCAAGCACTATGGTCAGCACACCCATTCTTCACACAGATGCTTTAGAAACAAGCCTCCTGCAAGAACAAAGGTTCATCTTGGATGGATCGCTTCTTGGCAATGGGAATCCACAACCAAGAAGATGTCACAAGTCACATGTTAGAACTTGTTCTCGAATATTGAACAATATTGCAGTTGAGTTTTCGCCATCATCTCACCTTGTACTTGACATGGGGGAAATGTTGGTCATATACAAGCTTCAAAGCCACATCAAGTGAACGTGAGACACAATCTCTCATTCCAGATTCAGAGTTGTAGCCAGAGACACAACAGTTCAAGCGAGCGTGAGCCACAACTTGTCATTCCAGATTTAGAGTTGTAGCCAGAGACATGGATGCCCATGAGCATGCCTTTGGTTTATGGACAACCTTAAACCATATTCTTCCTCTTCAAATAATTCAAAGCACTTCCTCTAGCAGAATAATTTAGCTTCTTGCTAGTTTTGGTAGAGTTCCAGGAAATGCATTAAGCATTCCAGTGTTGGTGGTCATCCTTAAAACATCGCATGTTGTATACCTCCCTTCTTATAGGTTGAAGGTCTCCCTCTTGAAATATGAGGGACACTTCCTCTAATAGAAGCCCTCAACTTCTTGCTAGATTTGGAAGAGTTCTGGGAACTGCACTAAGCGTTCCAGTGTTGGTGGTCATCCTTAAACCACCTCTTTATGCCAACATTTCAGTGAGCTAATTTAGCCTAAGTGCTACCATGCATACTTTTCAAATTTGTATTAAAAATCTCTTCTTGGACTCACACATACCCCTTCGGATTAGGGGGGGGGGGGGATGTTGGACACCTAATCCTCTATGGGTAGGTGTGGAAGGCGAACAGTCACAGAGGAGTCCAAGTGACCTTGGAATGTGGAATCCAAGAGTCACACCAATGCAATATAAATGTACATCTATGGTGAATAGTAATATAACTCACACTTATCTTTCTCCTTGTGTGTTTACTTTCTTGTTTACCATGCATGTGTTTAACAGAAATTGTAGAGATTGGAGGTTTACAGGCTATCCCCATATACCTTGAATCAACAAATTAAGAGATGAAACCGTAAAATTTTCTCAAACCAAAAATACTTCTATCTTTCAGCCAATGGTTTTGATGAATATCTGGAAAAAGAGATTTAGATCATTATCTAGCAAGGTATGTAAAGCCTATGATCTAGGCCCCAATGAAGAAACTTGGTAACCATAATCCTCTAGAGTATTTGCAAGCATCAGAGTAACCCCCTTCTATGCAACGGTCAGGATATGGATAATATACATAGTATAGAAAACGAAAATACAAAGAGAGGGGAAAACCACTATGGATGGTTCCCATTGTTTTGTTCTAAACTAAAACATAATAGAATAAAACAATGCACCAGAACTCATACCACAGAGCTGACATCTTTTTGGGTAGAATCTATTTAACATTTTCATTTCCATAGATAAAATGCATCAATAAATGTTTTATTTATATTGACAAGAGAAATGGAGTCGACGGAATAAACCTTCAAGGAGCAAGTTACCTGGTTCCAAAGTCTTTCCACCTTAATGATTTGAAACCATACTCTCTTCCTATCTCGCTAGTAAAAGAGCCAAGCCTCCTCTTACATTCCACCATTCCCCTTATTTGTCTCTGTTGAGAAGTTGGAGTAGACCCTCTCCATTGTTTTTCCCATCTCACTTAGTAGGAGCCAGTCTAGAGCACATGGCGACCACTGAGCCATTTAGGCAGAGAGGGAAAACCCTAACAATAGTTGTGCAAGCCATCTTCAACTATTATGAACCAAATTTGACCCTGTTCTCGACCACTAAATCCCTTGAAGGGGTAATCACTCCTAAATAATTATAGCTTACATTGGTCAATGATAAATTAATGGTGGTCGATATAAAAATAATCCTATAGTCTTGCTTTGGCAGAAAATAATAAATTGAGATGTGAAGTGGATAAGTAAATTTCTTATTGAGGCATAAGAACTTGCATAAATTTTGATGGGTAGTAACCACTAAATAAGTGTTGAGGAAAACATAAATAATGGTGGGAATTAACTCCTACTAAGTATGTTTATTTACATCTTATTCCTATCCATTTTTTATGCAATGACTTGCTTAAATTAGGGTGGGAAGTAATTGATGGTAAATATGTTATTTATGTGAGTATATGATATTTTCAAGGGTTTTGTTTTAGTTGGTTTTCTTGCAAATCTTAAGAATAATAAATCACTACACAAATATCTAAAAATCATGCATGAATATTGCAACCATATCCATAAATTATGACACAAAATATATAAGGCAATTATTGACATGCCATTATATTGTGCAAAGGATGCAATAAGACCTTCAAGGTATAGTCCAATAAAATGTTTGAAAATTAGTTTTTTTTAATAAATTTATTGAATTTTTTTTTTTCAAAGTTAAGCATTATATTTTTCATTTGTAAATTCTAAACTAATAGTGATCAAAAGACAAATATATTGTTAGAGATCTCCCTTAGGAGTGAATAATAATGATTCCATAACCATATTTAAATTTAATTAATAAGCACATAAAAACTGAATACTTACAATAAAATTACAATATAAAAATATTCTTAACCATGGATATTCATCCCCACTTTACCATGGATATTATTAACTTGTAAATAGGTTTTGATACAATACCATGGGCCAATAAAATGACTTATCAATACCACATGCCCAAAAACCATAACTCATTTCACAATAAAAAATTAAAATATAAAATATATTAGACCTTACATATATGATTGATTACACAGAGTGACAATTCTTGATCATATGGATGGATGGATGGGGGATAGAGGGGGGTATAGAGAGAGATAGAGAGAGAGAGAGAGAGAGAGAGAGAGAGGACTTGAGAGAGATAAGGGCAGAGGGAAGGAGAGAGAGATGGATTTTTATGGTGGGAGAGAGAGGGATGAACAAAGATATAGAGATAAATGTGTAGAGGGAGAGGGAGTGATAAGGGAGAAATGGAGAGTTATAGGGTATAGGGTAAGGGTAGAGGGTAGAGGGCTATGTTTCTATTACCACCTCTTGCCAATGAGATTGGTATGGTGAGTGAGAGATGAGATAAGGAGGAATAAGAGAGAGAAAGAGAAGGGGAGAGACAGAGAGAAGGGGAAGAGAGAGATAGGGGGGGGAGACAGAGGGAGGTGGGAGAGAAAGGGAGAGAGATAGGACTTAAGAGAGACGAGGAGAGAGGGAGGGAGAGAGAGATGGAGTTGGAGGGGGATATAAAGGGAGGGAAGATGAAAGAAATAAAGAGAGAAAGGTGGAGAGAGAGAGGGAGTGGAAAGGGGAGATGGAGATCGAGTGAGGAAGATATGAGAGTAGGAGGGAAGAGAGAGAGAGAGGGAGAGAGGAGGAAGAGGAAGAGAGAGAGAGAGAGAAGGGGAATAGAGAGAGAAGGAGAGGAAGAGGGAAGGAGAGAGAGATAGATAGATATGGAGAGAGAGTGAGAGATAGATAGATAAGGAGAGAGAGTGTGTATGTTTGGCAGGTGATATAGAGAGACAAATAAGGAGAGACGAAGGGAGATAAAGATATAGATGGAAGGAGTAGAGAGGGAAGAAGAGGGAGACAAAGGGAGGGAGGGATGGAGATATAGATATATATGGAGAGAGAGAGCCTGCATGTTTGGGGGGTAAGATAGAGAGAAAAATAAGGAGAGACATAGGGAGTTATAAATATAGATGACGGGGGTAGAGAGAGGGAATAAGAGAGAGACAAAGAGAGGGAGGAAGAGGTAGAGACAAAGAGAGAAGGAGAGAGGGACGAAGATAGACACAAATATGGAGGGGAGAGAAATAGGGAAGAAGAAAGAGATACACAAAGAAAAATATATATATTATATAGTATTATATAATATTGAACATTATTAAGTATAGAGTAAGATGAAGTAATACTTTTACAAAAGGTAAAAGAATTTACATTTAAAAAGCCATGAATATTTTTATTTTTCATTGAAATAGATGCATTTATTTAGTGTAGATGTTGATTCCTGATCCTATTTGATTGATCACATTGGATTCATTGATTTCAGTGGAGTTGTTGATTTTAATCCTATTTGGTTGCTTGCACTACATGCATTGATTTCAGTGTGGATGTTTATTTCTAATCCAATTTGATTGCTTGCACTAGATGCATTGATTTCAATTTAGATGTTGTTTTCTAATCCTATTTGATTGCTTGCACTATATGCATTGCTTTCAGTGCATATGTTGATTTATAACCCTATTTGATTGCTTGCACTAGATGCATTGATTTTAGTGTAGGTGTTTATTTCTGATTTGATGTAACTAGATGTCTGATGTACATTAATTTAAAAGTATTTAGATTAATAGTGTGAATTGATTTTAGTGTAAGCACAAAATTTTTATTGACAACACACATTGATTTCTGTGTTATAGCAATTTAACCATAACTAAAATACTTGAATTTTCATATTACATAAAATGTTCACTTACTTGAAATGTTTTCTTCTTGGAACTATAAACTATTTGTAAACGACAAGATTATTATTATTCCCATTTTCCATCA
Organism: Pinus albicaulis; assembly: GCA_034641835.2. Classification (NCBI taxonomy): domain Eukaryota; kingdom Viridiplantae; phylum Streptophyta; class Pinopsida; order Pinales; family Pinaceae; genus Pinus; species Pinus albicaulis. The sequence goes on from CM076578.1 coordinate 1,586,295,132, forward strand.
TTCAACATTGTTAGTCACTTTGCATTAAAACAAGGTAATATAAAACAAATATCTTTCAAACTTACTTGGTGTTTAACACTATATCATTTAAAAAAATATCATTGAAACTTACTTGGCATTTATATTTTTCCTTGGCGAGTACTGGTATTTTCGGATGTAGGGTCAGCAAGTCTGCTCGAGCCCTGTAATATTGTGTTATATCCTCCACCAAAGCAAAGTTCGCTGTTTTTTCTGATGGTCGATGATTTTTTCATTATCCTTGGACTCGCTATATCCTTAACGCTACCTATCCATCAATTTCTGTTGTCGGTCTCTCTAACATTATCCCATTATTCTACTTCCTATATAAACATGGCCCCTAGGTAGCGTCTTCCCAGTCACCATAGTGGCACACCAAGTTCATATTCGTCTTGTCGTAGACATATGTTTGGCTAGGAATTAATGGCCAACCACTTTTATTCAGTTCCTCTTGAAGTGAGGAACAAAATTATTCACTTAGAGGAAAAGGATTTTGGGGACCATTTATATTTTTCTAACCCTAATATTAGTGGCAACCACCTCAGGTGGATTCTTGATCCAAGAAAATTCAGGAAGAGGAGGATCCGCTTCCTCTACTCGTTGTCTATGCATCGTCCGTTAGAAGCATTGATCCATATGCTCATTCGTGAAAATCAGGTTGAAAATTACAAGCTATTTGCAAGGTAGGAGGAAATCAAGAGAATTCTTTGGGATATTCTCTACAATCTGGATGATATTGTGTCCAGATTAATAAGGGTAGAGTGGTTCATGGTGTCTGAATTAGATACTGAGTATGATGCATAGCTTGAAGAACTGGTAGTAATCAATGATCTTGTTGGGATTCCTCCTCAAGGAAACTCCTCTTCGCTCTCTCTAATCATCATTTAGGAAAAATAATTTCATTAGGGATATCTCACTTTTTTTTCACAGTAGGTGATTATTGATTTTTTGTTCTAATTTTGTCATCATGGGTTGATAACATACCACTTTAGAATATTGATTTTTTAATTTTTTATATGGGTTTAATCCCAGTAAAATGGACGCAATGTCACTTTAATTGGATAGTTGGCATAACACTACTCAAAATATTTTTTCCTAGTCCTATCCTTCTACTACTCAATTTTAAAAGTTTTGTAAAAGCCTTTGGGTAGTTAAGTTATTGTATCTTAGGAATGACTGATAGTAATGATGTATATTGGTTCATAACTTCTTGAAATAAGAGCTCCCGAAGTGTTGTTTTGATGTAAAAGGAGCTATCAATGTAATATAATTTAACAACAATGGAAACATATTAACTAGATTGAAAAAAAAATGAAGTTATATCATTTATAAATGTGTACACAAATAAAATCATATCATATTAAAACAATTAAAAATAAGAGCCACATGCAACAAATGTTCATGGGTTTGCGTCATGAATAAATAGAAAATAAAAAGTAAGTATTAATTTTGTATTTCTAGAATAATAAGTTGAGAAGAAGGGTTTTTTTCATAATTATTTCTAAGGTTAGATTAATTGTTCTTGTGAACTATGAAAACCGTTTTAATGAAACTAAGTATATGTGCAAGTTGTTTTTTGTCATATTAAAAAAAAGGTTTCCAATAATTTAACATATTTTTGGGTAGTTGTCCTTTGTTCGGTTCTTAGTTCAGGGCCATACCTCTTAGTCTAGCTAGCACATATTCATAGTAGTTATTGCATCTTACATCAAATCTCTTTTCTACTTTCTTGTCTAGCTATGTCCAATTATTTGAAAGCAACCATGTCCATTGTAATCAATTTGAATTGAGAATAGGAAAAAATCATGGGTTGACTAATTATATATTGAATATTGTTGAAGCCAATCCATCATTTAAAGTTCAATTTACATTATTAGAACATAGTTTTTGTAGATTTGTTCAAAAAGCACACAATATAAGACATAAGGAAGAATGAGTTCCAAGAGTACAAAATGTGGACAAAAAAATTGAGGTAACCTCTATCTTAAGGGAATGAATTTATCCATAATAAAAAGTTATGAAATTTTTTTAATTCAAACATCTTAATTTAGTAAATTAAAATAGTTCATACAAAAGGATCAAATATATAACATGAAATTCAAGGGAGAATTCAAGGCAAGTAGAGCATCAACTCTTCCATTTTCTCTTCTTATAAATGCTTAAAAAAATTCAAGTAAGTTTAGTTGTTGGTTGGATAAATGGCATAAAATCCCTTCAAATATAAACAATGGTAAATCGTGTAGCCTTTTGTTACATAGGAAATGAGCCCACGCTTATATGCATTAACATTGAATTTATTCATAGATAAATTAACAAGCTTTGATATTCATTCCTTTCGAGGGAATGATTTAAAAATTTCCTAGTATCATCTAGATTGCTATGATCAAAATTTTAGGAGACAATGAATTTAAAAGTGGTTTTAATTACAAAGTTTTCAAAGAGAAACATTTTGAGTAAGTGAGTTATAATGATGGAAAGTTAAGGTGGGAATGTGATTGTTTAATAAACAAGCTGAAAGATATATGTATCATTATCAATATCATTTACAAAGCCTTCCTTACAACTTATATGAATGTATTGTTGACGAGATATCTAGATTTAGCTGGAAGAATTAGAGTTGCTACAACTCTAGCACCAGAAAATTTGGAATTCTGTAAAAATTTACTCCATGTGTTGTTGTTAATTTGGAAGCTCAATGAAAAATTCCAACCATGGGACTAGATTCCTCTTTTCGAGAAGACCAATATTGACTTTTTAAGCATTCAATTTGGAAAAGGCAAAGTGTATTTTTGAATTGAAGCCCAAAATGTCACATTTGATCTGATCGACCCTAAAGAAAATTAGAAACCCTTGGAATCCTATAAATACAAGTGACCTCAAGTTCATTTGGACACCACCAAGTATCTTCTTCTTCTCTTCTTCATTGATTGGATTGCACAGGTATGAGGTTGGGTCACAAAGATTGGTTTGTATAGGTCTAATATTATAGGGTCTGAAGCTCACACGTGTGTTTATGGTTTTGGTTTCCAACTGCAGGCTTTTCATTGGAAAATTTTGGTCAGAATTGTAGGCACACATGCTCATCCATGTGGTTGGAAGCTCTTAACTGCACACATATCTCTTCCTCCTTGTGGATGGGATCTAGGGTTACAATTTGACATTTGAAAGAGGGTAAGAAAATTTGTCTATGGTAAATATTGATGCTAGGAACATACTTATAAATTTTGTTGGGTTAATTTTGATGTATGATTTTGTATTGGCTCATTGTAATCTTTGCTGAAAATTTATGACAATCTAATAGAAGAATAATTTCAAAGGGTTTTCCGCATAGTGGTTTTTTCCCTAGTCTCTGATCAATCATGGTGCCTCTATGTGTGAATTATTTTCTACTGTTGTTCCTTTATCTTTTGCTATATTGATGATGATATTGTTATTTCTATATAATTGCAAATGTTACTAAATAATGTTGTAAAATTGAATAATGATATGATGTTGTGGGGTGAATTTAATATGAAAATAAAGGAATGAAATTATCTAAAGTAAAGAAAAATATAGCTCTAGCCCTAAGAAAATTTTAATATGGTATCAAAGATAAGGTGAAGGACAAGTCCAAAAGGAGACAACAATTGAAGCAATCATCTTTGGAAATCTGAAGGGCCCTATATAATCAAGTCAAGGTGTCTTCCTCTTTCTTTAAGGAACATGCGAAGTTGGGTGACTCATCTAAATTTTCCTCTTGGAATATTAGGCTAGAGATCATAGATGATAAAAATTATGTTTTTGAATTCATTCATGGAAAGGTACCCAAGCCTCTAGGAAATGCTTCCGTTTCTTCCAAGAAAAAGCACAAAAAATGTTAGTTAAAAGCAACAAAAATTATAGTCGATGGTTTACAATATCATTTACTTTTGGATGTTGGGAATTTTAATAAGTCTAAGTATATGTAAGATAAGTTGGTTGGTATGTATGAAGTCAAAAATTTGAATTAAATCATCACCTTGAAAAATCAACTGAAATAAATGAAGATGAATAAAGGAGAGACTGTGCAATCCTATATCATGATGATATCTCATCTTAAATATCAATTGCAGAGAGTTGGAGAAAATGTACCTAACATGTAATTGGTAATCGTAACTCTTAGAGGTCTCCCTCTTGTTTGGGAAACCTTCATTTCCACCATAAGCATAACAAAATTTTTCCATCATTTGATGACTTGTTGGAAAGCTCACTCAAGAAGAATCCAGGATGATTTCAAGAGGGAGAATTAATAAGCACGAAGAAGAAGAACCTATTGCATTTGTTACTCAAGATAAGAAGAAAAGGGGAAAAGGAAGAACATCTAGTTCAAATAGGTCCTCTCCCAATTCAAGGAACTATTATAGAAGATCAAGGGATGTTGAATGTTACAATTGTCATAAGCATGGTCACTATGCTCGAGATTGTTCGAAAAAATAGAGATTCTTCAAGGTCTGATTGAAGCTACAACAACAAGATGTAAGATGATAAAATAAGGAGCAATGATAAATTAAGAATTGATGATAAAATAAGTCGAGATGATATGATAGAGAGAGATGATCAAAGAATAAGAGATACTCCAGATGATCTTGAAGAAAGTCCTCGTCGTCAAAAGAAGTCAAGAAACTCCAAGTATGAAAGTAACATAACTAGTAGCCAATATGAATACATTATTATTTCAGCCCTCTCTATTTATTCTCCTTCGGATTCATACAATAGCTGGTTGGTTGAAAGTGGGGCTTCTAGACACCTTAATGGGTATAAGGAAGTTCTCTCAAATCTAGTTGAGAGGGAGACAAGTTTGAAGATTATTCTTGGGGGAAAATCTACATATTCAGTGATGGGATTTGGTATTGCCATATTTGATTTGGATTATGGAAAACCTATTATTCTTCATGAAATAATGTATGTTCATAAATTAAAGAAGAACCCGATATCTATTTATTCCTTGGAAGATAAAGGAATGAAAATAATCTTAATTAATGGAAAGGTCCTCTCTTGGCCAAAGGGATCCATATGAAAGATGCCTTTACTTTTGGATATAGAGTTAGAGGAATATATAGAGTCATTGGAATACCTATTCTAGCAAATATCCATGACACCAATCATCAAAGTGAGACATGGAACTGAAATAAAAGGAATTCTAGGGGACCATTCTCCTCTAACAGGATCAAGACTGATGAAAATTCCATACGGGATAAATTAGCAATGGAGAAAATTTTTGGAAAGATAATATGGATGTAGAATCAATTATGAAGAAATATGTTTGGGATATTATTCCAAGACCTCAAGGAGAAACTTCAATATGGCTATACAAGATGAAGCATGAAGCAAATTAAAGCTTTGAAAGGTTCAAGGAAGAAGTATGTGTTAAGAAGTTTAAGGGTTTTGATGTACAGGACATGAAGATTATGATTATTAATATTAAGAAAGCACTATGTGGTTTGAAGAAATCTCACCGATCCTATGCCCAAATTGATAATTGTCTGGTGAAGTTTGATATCACAAGAAGTAGTGTCGATTTGAACCTCCACTTCAATCTCGTCCAAGCTATGAATTTTATGTTTATTTTATACATTAACAATCTATTCCTAATAGGTAGTGGGCCTCTGATGATCCAGCATTATAAGGATTTTGGTTTGAGATATACTTCTCGAGATATGAGTCTATATGGATACACCGATGATGATTGGGCTAAAAGTATCTATCATACTTCGACTGGTGAGGAAATACAACATGTATTGATGTGACCCTCCCAATTAAGGGTTCGAGATGATCGAGGACACTGAGCCAACTCTTGCCTGGCATTAGCTCTCTGTTGGCAGAGGTTTCCTAGATAACAACACTAGCTTCCCATCGGTAGTGATTCTCGGTGGTTGAAGTGGCTCCTTGATGGATAGAGGGAGGTAGATGAAGCTAGCCTATCATTCTTCTTCTTTATATTCGAGAATGTTTCAGGAGATAGAGTCGAGCAAAGATGGGGTATGATATGATGACAAAGTATCTGCAATTATTACATGATATAGATGGAATTTATCCCTAGCTAGGGAGTGTTAATATGGTAGATCAATGAAAAATTCCAACCATGGGAATAGATTCCTCTTTTTGAGAACACCAATTTTGACTTTTGAAGCACTCAATTTGGACAAGGGAAAGTGTATTTTTGAATTGAACCCACAATGTCACATTGAGAGGGAGTGTTAAGATGGTAGATCATTGAAAATTTTCAACCATGGGAATAGATTCCTCTTTTTGAGAACACCAATTTTGACTTTTGAAGCACTCAATTTGGACAAGGGAAAGTGTATTTTTGAATTGAACCCACAATGTCACATTTGATCAAGTCAGCCCTAAAGAAAACTAGACACCCTTAGAAGCCTATAAATATAAGTGACTTAAATATAATTTTCACATCACCAAGTATATTCTTCTTCTCTTCTTCATTTATTGGTTTGCATAGGTCTGAGGCCGGGTCACGAAAATTGGTTTGTACAAGTATGAGATTACAGGGTCTGAAGCTCGCACGTGTGTTTATCTTTTTTGTTTCCAACCATAGGCTTGGCACAAGAAAATTTCGGTCATAACCGCATGCACACAGGCTCATCTATGTGGTTGGAAAATATCAACCACACAAAGATCTCTTCCTCCATGGGGTTGGGATCTAGGGTTACAATTTGACATTTGACTACAGTTGACCGCATGCAGGAAAAGTTGTGTCTGATAAATAGTGATGCTGGGAACATATTCTATAATGTTGATGGGTTAATTTTGATGGATGTTTTTGTATTGAATCCTTTTACTCTCTACTGAACATTTTATGAAAATCTAATAGAAAAATAATTTCAAAGGGTTTTCCCCATAATGGGTTTTTACTTGGTCATTGACCAAATCTGGTGTCTCTTGTTGATGTGTTGATTGTCTCCTATTGTCATTGCAATATTTTTTTATCATTTGTTACTATTGATTGCTGAAATGCATTAATTTATATTGAAAGATTGCTAATGAAAGAATTGAATTGGGCTAAAGAAATTGAAACAACATCGAGTAGTGTAAAAATTAATAGTTGATGTAAGAATCTTGCAATATAATCTTCAAGGAATCCAATGAATAATTATTGATAATTGAATTTAACTTCTCAAAGCTATATTACAAAATAGACATGCCATTAAAAAACCATATCACAAGATTCTTAACCATGAAAAGTCTTAATTTATAAATAGGCTTTGTTCCAATACCATGAGCCAATAAAACATGCCCGAAAAACCATAAATTATGTTTATGAATTATATTATGACAATTATTTTAATTAATCAATTTAATTAAAAAAAGAAAAGGTTGCACACGATAAATCTAAATCTTTAATCTATAACTATTATTAAAAATATTTCAAAATATTAAAAAAAAATTAAATCCCAAAGGGTGAAAGCATGAAGATGGGTTACACTTTTGGGTCAAATGTGACGATGGGTTATATATATACGAGCATGATTTACATGGAGAGAGCTAAAATTTTCATATCAAAATTTATATTTTATTGTAAAAAAATATTTTTAATTATTTTTCGAAGTTGGCAAAGTAATACTTCAATTTCATTTTGCAAACACATGTATTCATGTAAGTGGTATTTTTTGAATTTTTTTTGTTGTGTATATTTTATGATATTGATTTTTTATTCAACCTCTTTAAAATAATTCAAAAAAAAATCAAGCATTATGTTTGAAAGAAATTAGATGAAAATATCATGTGAATTTGAAAATTTGAAACTCATATGCCATTGGATAGAGAATTCCCTCATGAATCCAACATGATCAACTCTACCACCTAAGGGAAAATTTAACTCTAAGTCCGTTAGGGTACAAAATGGCATTGGAGGAAGGGGTGTTGAAATTGTGAATTTTAGGACTTAAGAGGCTCGATAGAGCGCTTAAATACTTGATCAAGTGCTTGATTATGAAATTCAAATAACTTGATTGAGGGTTTAAGAAACCCTCAATCGAGCCCTTAACATGGTTAAATGAAGTCTCGATCTAGCTTTAAAGCTAGATCTAGCCTATAGCTTGATCTAACTTTAAGGTCAGATCTAGTTTTAAGGATAGATTTAGATTTAAGGCTTGGTCGAGCCCCTAGCTCGCTCGAGATTTAAGGCTCAATCAATCAAATTTTTTTAATTCCATGCCTAGGTTGTATTGATGGGAAATTTCAAAAACATGGCTCGATCGAGCTCCTAGATAACCTCAGGTTAAATTGTTTAAGACCTCAAACAACTCGATCAAATACTTAAAAAAGACTCGAACGAGCGCTTAAATGGCTCGATCGAGCCATCATTTTTTCCACCCAAATGCTCCCTCTCTCACGAAAAATTATAACCTAGCTCCAAGCTTTCACCCCTAACATCCATTTAATAATTATGAACAATTCAATTAACATTATAAACACTCTATTCTAAAAGACACATAATAAATCTATTATATATTAATATATCGCCAAAGTTATTACTCACCATAAACCTCTCTTAAAATGCATGTTCTGATATAAACTGGATGAAACTAGGTTGAATACGATTCTCTACAGAAAAAAATTGCCCAAGAACTCAACTACTAGCAAAAGCTAAAACTTTTGTTAATTACAAGCATGTTTTTTAAAGTAAATTTACTTGAATTGAAACATAAAGCATAGTTTTGTCTTTAGGGTATTCTCAAGAGAAGGAAAAATATAATTAAAAATATTTGTGCTCCTGTAATGAATATTTCTATCATAAATTCTAGAATGGTCCAAATGGATCAGGTTATTGTTTGGAAATTAAAAAAAAAACAAGTATTAGAAAAATCTTTGCTTCTGTAACAAAGATGTCGACCATGGATGCAAGATTAATCTAATGGATTTAAGAGTACTGATGAATATAATTTTTTCATAGAGGAAAAAAAATGATGTTCATTTGTATTATAAAATAAACAGTACATTTCAGCATGTGTGCTTCTCAAAGGCATCGATCCAGATATACAAAAGAAGGAATGTCAATAGGACAAGATTTTAGCCATGTTCATAAACAATGACTGTATTGAAACATTGCATCCATATGATACCAATCCTAATGAAACATAATATGGCCATCCACCAGGACAAAAAAGCAAGACATACCCAAAATGGGAGAGAATCCTATGGATCAAAACAAGACCAGCTTGTTTCACATAAACATCACATCTAGAAGATAGAAACATTGTAGAATCTCGATTGATAAAAAGAGTTGAGAGGCCAAAACCAATTATTTAATATAACAGGCTCACTTGATGGAAGCAACCTCGCTTTATTGGGAGGGAGCAAGTACACCTACTGATCATAAGGAAATGTAGATCCCTATTGTAAGAGATAAGCTCGCTTGATTCACAAAACTAGATGAGGAGAGATCATACTGCAACAATAACCCAAAATTGTACATCATCATGAGAACCGGAAGACATCAAGGGACAAAAACAAAAAAATTCTTCGATCAGATGCGAGCCACTGTAATGAAGGATTTTGATACTGCCAAATGGAGCAGCCACACCCCTCTTTGATAGCTGGTCTGCTCGAGTGTTATTTTATATATATATATATATATATATATATATGATGCATGGGTGGTTCATTGAGATTGGACATCAAGAATTTAATTTGAAGTATCCACCCTTGAATACCTCTAGGATGGAAACAAGACCTCCCTAAAATCCCCTCTAGAACTGTCTTAGTATCCCCATAGATATTCAACGATTGCAACTGCAGGATGTAGGCTAGCCAGAGAGCACTCCATAGTGCCAAAATTTCCGCCTTGGTGTTAGTTCCTCTACCACCATTCCAGAAGATCTAGAATATCTCCAGATTATCAAGCTTAATCCAAGCTTCGCACCCACATATGCCCCCATGTTGAGTCCCATCAAAGAAGACCGCTAGGAAGGATATTGGAAAGGGGTGAATACAGCGTGACAAATCATTCATTACAATATGTGGTAGGAGTTATGAAGAAATCCAAACCATAATATCCCTGTGGATGTGAGCAATATTCACAGGGCATACTTTGAAAATGAAATGATTTCATGCTAACCACACCTCCAAAAAGAGATAAAAGGGAAGCTTTGAATTTACTTGGAGTCGACCCCCATAGAGCCAAAGTGTTAATGAAATTATCAGGCTACCACCCTGGATAAATTAGAAAGTGAGAGAAGAGAGACCATATCCTGTATATAAACTGATAAGAAATAAATAAATGATGAACAGATTCACCATGGTCTTGAAAAAAGATACACCATCCTAGACCACGCAGTCCCCTTTTGGTCACATTTTCTCAAGTCAGAATATGATCCTTCCATACTACCTTCCAAAGAACAATATTTTTTAGGGGATGTTCCGAGACCAGTGTTCCTGGAATGAGTATGGTACCCTTTCAGCTATCTGGTTACATATAATATGATGATAGATGTCTGCCACCACCAATACTCCCCCTTTCATTATCCCATCCCAAATAATGTGATCTTGATCTTGGTGTAAGCATAATCCCCTAGCTTGTAGGATGGCCACATAACACTGCCATGAGCTTGCTTCCTCCTCATTTAACCCTAGTTGTGCTGCTGTTTTCCAAATCGAGCATCCTTTTTGCCAGAAAGAGATCACTTGAGAAAGAAAAAAGATACCCCTTTGCGTCAATCTATGGAAAATTAGGTCTTCCATCTTTAGCCCAACACAAATACCCATAATTCTGTCACAACCCAAAGTTATGTGTTGTCCATTGACGAAATGCCAGATGAATAACTCTGCAAGAAGCCCCATTACTTTCTGTAAACCTTTCCAAATATAATACCCTCTTTTCTAGATCACATAGGATTTCTTGTAAAGCTGTAATAGAGGATCACCTTCCAAGTGTTTTAACTTGATGAGAGTTGGTCAGATGCCCCTCCTAGTGAGTGCTCTCCATAAGGATTTTATGGGAAGATCATTCGAGAAGGAACACATGTTCAATAGACCCCAACCCCCATACTCGTTAGGGACAGAGAGGATATCGAGCTTGCAGAGATGGTACTTTTTTTCCTTAGATGCCCCCCTCCATAGAAAATGAGAAATTTTTGCTTTAATTAAGGATATGGTGTGAACTAGATGGTAAAATAAATTGGCCCAGTGCACAACTAATTGCTGTAGGATTGATTTAATTAGAATATATCACCCTCCTAATGTCAACCAGTGATGAGACCATTTTTGAATTGTGCTCTTAAACTTGTCAAATAGCTAGGTCCAGTCCGATGTTTTATAGCCATATGGCCTCAGCCTGAACCCCAGATAAGAGAGACCCTCTGACATATGCTTAATTTGTACCCGAAACAAACCTGCTATGAAGTTGATCTCATTTCTTTTCCCAAATGTGTAGATAAGGAAATATTTCCCTTTGTTGATGTGCAAAAAAGAAGCTGCCCCAAAACGAAGTAAAATGAAATGGATATTAAACCATTGATTTCTTAAGAGCATGCCAAAGACAAGTAAGTCATCCACAAACAAAGAGTTAGAAATGAAGACATAGGGAGAAAAGGAAATTCCTTGAAAAAATCCCTCATGATTTTCCTTCATGAGTAATTGACTGAAACCATCCATGACAAGAATGAAAATTAAGGGGGATAGAGCACATCCCTAGTGAAGACCCCACCCGACCACAAAGAATTCCAAAGGAAGACCATTTATTATAATGGCATATCTGACTAAAGAAATACAAGTCATAATCCATCTAATGTTGGGAAGAGAGATGCTGTCCATTAGAAGGATTAGTCTAATAAAAGACCAGTCCACACTTAGTCGACCAAAAGGGATCGTAAAAGACAAACCACGTCAATATGTTTTCTGATGCATTTTCTCCAAAAGCTACGTGTCCAATGCACCCATTGAAGAAGGATTAGCGTTCCCTTCTTCAACGTCCCTTTCTTTGAGGGATAATATTTTATTCTATTATACATGTCATTTCAATTGAATTAGTGTCATCACATTTGTTGCCCTGATGCCATTGATCTATTGTCTAAGATTAAAGTCTTTGGTAATATTGTATATAATACTTGATGCCATTGATCTATTGTAAGATTAAAGGCTTTGGAAATATTGTATATATACTTATGAATTTCTATGAGGGTCAAGGAAAAAGGGTAAGAAAATGCATGCAACGTGCTCAAGTTATCAGCGCACATACACGTACCAAGATTTTGTGATGGTAGTGGGGGAAGCTTGCTCAACATTATACATTTCAATCTCCTCCTCCCATCCGGATGGGTTTTCTTCATTTTTATCCACCGCTTTTTCGGCTAGCAGACATAGATCGTGGCCCTTGATTGTGTAAACTAGTCATCCAATTCGCTCTCCTCTCACCCAAATCTTGCTATACAAACAATGATATGACTCTTGGGTGTGGAACAAAGATGATGTAATGAATTTTTAAGAGATAGGGTCAGAAATGATTTATCACCTTGTAAACTACATAGGCCTACTTATCAATGGCAGGGTAATTAAGCTCTGGTCCTTGAAGGTTGTCACTCATGAAGGATATAGCTTGCTCGTTGTTTTGATCATTGTTTTGTGTAAGTACAATGACAAGGGAAGTATCATAAGAGAAACAATAGAGAAAAAAATATTTCTTGAAATTTGGGTTGTACAAAGCAGGTGCTTCTGCAATGGATTTCTTGATTTAGGAAAAAATGTCCCTTTCCCTTTTATCCCACTTATATAATGCATCCTTCTTTACCATCTCCTATATTGGTTTCATGATATGAGCGTAATCAGAGATGAACTTGCAGAGAAAGTTAATCTTCCCCAGGAAGAACTACATAGCTTTCTTGTTTACCTGGAAGGGAATCTACATATTTTTTTTACCCTCTCTAATTATACTTTAATCCCACTTTTCACAATAATATGGCCCAAGAGATTACCCTTGGGCACTACAAAAATGTTCTTTTTGGGATTAAGGGATATCCCATATTTTCAACATCTCTCGAAAATATTCTTCAAATGACGCGATTGGTATGATCTATTGTTGGAAAAAACTATGAAATCATCAAGATAGACCACTACGCTCTGCCCGATCAGTCCGCTAAATTTGATGTCCATTGCACGTTGAAATGTCGCACCGACATTGACTAGAAAAAATGGCATTCATCTGAATCTGGTGCGAAAAGTTGTTTTGAGTCTATTAGGCTCTGAGACCAGAACCTAGTTGTAACTTGAATAACCATGCAACCAAAATAACTTCTTTGACCCTGATAATGTCTACAATATATGTTCCATAGACGACATTGGGTTGTTATATTTTTCTAAGGTGTAGTTCAAGTTGCAAAAATCAACGCACAAGTGGATTTCCCTGTGTTAGGGTGCTATAATATAAGTAATCAAAGTTAGTCTATCCATTATTTGTTTTGGGAATCTACTTGTAAATTTTATCCTATAAATTCACCAAGTATTATAGCATAAATTGTTTTTTACGTAAAATCGTCAGAGCTAATGAAAACATTGTAAATATGTGTATCACAAGGAGTATTACAGTTTTCAAGATACTTATGAGGTTTCCTTTTAAAATTTTGAAATCATGGATATAATGGGTCATTATGAAAATCAAGGGTGTCATGTCATAGGGAAGTTGGTCATCATATGTCATTTTGGGTTTCATTCACTAGGATTAGTTATAGTCATGTTGATAAATTGTAAAGGACACTATATTATTTCATGAAATAAACAAATGTACAATGGTCAGTTCTAAATTTTGAAAGATCCTTTTTGTTGCAATAAAACATGTAATGATCCCAAAAGTACCATCATTTCCTAGCAAGGAACAGATTTCTTTGTAAAATCATCAAAATTGCATGCATTGCATCATTTACCTTCAGAATCAGTGGCAATTTCCATCTCCAGGAGCTTGTGAGAAAAGATTGCTGGTGCTATGTGCACACTACTAAGGACGTTGCGATTTGGCTCAAAGAACTAATTTCCTCCAAAAATTTTCCATTTCCATGTATGTACACCGATCTGGAATATATTCTGTAAAAAAATTGAAGAGCTCACATCAATTGCTTATCTTGAATTGAGTTTTCAAGCCTGACAATTCCCATGAAAAAGGTGTTGTGCACACAAGTGTTTCAGATGCTGGTGTTGCGCTCATACAGGGTATTGCATCTCTTATCCTCTTTTCTTGATCAAATGACCTCATAAACCTGGTTTTTCTCCCTCAAAGATACTGTGCTAAATTATAAAAATTTATTGTGTCTTTTGAAATTCAAATCGGTCACTCCTTTGCTCCTTTGTTCTTCATTCCCTTAGCGCTGCACAAAGAAACAAACTTATTTTCCATTTGCTTACCTTTCCAAAAGTCTTCAAATTCAAATTTTCTTAGCCTCCATTTTAGTCAATTTTCAAATACACTTGGTCAGAAAAGGTTGTCATATTCTTTAGTTTTGTTAGGAAACTTGAAATTGTCTTCCCTGTATTGTTGCACTTGAGGTGCTACACATAGGCTAAGTGTTGCACACAGACTAAAACACAGTTTTTATCCTTTCATTTATTGTCATCAATTATGATTTTTTTTTCCCTTTTTTAGTAATTCGAAGGCTCAAAGAAACATTTTTAGCTTTGAGGTCTAAATTTTTGATAAAGTATTAAAATCCTAGCTCAAAATGTTTACTATCAGAAACTTGTTTTAATGATGGGGAAGTCAAAATGAGGAGAAATTATAAGATTTGAACCAAAATACCTATTTATAATCAACTTAGAACCTTCCATCAAGGTAGCCTTTGAACATATAGGTTGTATTAAGTTATGTGAAGGGATACAAGGGTACCAAGTGGAGGTGACTAAAGAGTTTTCCTTGAATTTTGATGGTGATAATGCAAAGGTTGGTATGAAATTTGTTGTAACATAGTCCGCTATAGCATAATTCATAGGAATAACTTTGGAGGGGGAGAAATGGTTCAAAGGGATGCCTTTGGAGTTGGAAAATTATAAAGATTTCATGAAGCCAGAGTACAAGAGTAAGGATTTTGGTGCTATAGTACATATTGACCATTTATTGGATAACTTCAACAAACTTCTCAAAGTCATTCAAAATTATTTCACCTGTGAGGGAAGGTATACTAGGGTTTATCAATACCACTTCAAGCTTCTCAATGTGTTTCACTGGTAAAAAAACCCTGAATTTTCCCTTTTTCCTTTTTAGAAGTTTGGGCAGGATGGAAGAGGAAGTAAAAATTAAAAATGGCATGGTTGATTCAAGTTTTTTTCATTTTTCATTGATAAAATTGATGATATTAGAGGAGCTGCAGAAAAATAAACAATTATGGCTATATTTCCTAATCTCATCTAAGTTCATATTGCCATTTTCTGGAAGTCCATCAAGTCAAAAATGTACTCCATCCACTATTAAGACTACTTCTTCACCTCTAAATAGTTCCATCAAGAGAAATATGCTAGTTTCAGTTGAGTCATCACCAAATAAAAAGGGTAGTAAATTATATTTTTCACTAGAAGTAGTAGAGATTCTAGTGCCAAGAAGGCCACTCCCAAAAAAAGCCACTAAAAGGTTACCATTGGAGAAATCAGTTGGAGACTTTGCTTGGCCTAAAGGCATAAAAAAAACAGAAAGGTTCTACTAATGAGAAAGATAAGCCAACAAAGGAGTCATAGAAACAATTAAAGGAATCTCACTTGGTTATAGCACATATACAATAGGAGAATAGAAATTTGAAGAAGATTATCCTATAAAACACAGTTCAAATTAATGAAAGATTACCTATGGATGAAGCTACACCCATTTTTGATAAAATGAAGGGAAAAAGAAAGTTAAGTAAGGAAGAGGTCAATAAAGCAGAAACACCTACAGTCAGGGTCACAAGATCATCATCCACAAAGTTGCAAACTCATGAAGAAAGAAAATATGGAAGAAAATGTTGATGAAGGGAAGTTTACTTTCATGAGGATGAAGAATAAATTGAAGGAGGACAAAGATGAAATTGATAAGCTTAAACAGAATGATGAAAAAGATCAACAAATCATAGAATTAAAGAATCAGTTGGATAAAACACAAGTGACCATAACGTATTTGTAGAAATAAAACAAGCGAATCGGACCTATAATGCCACAAGAAACAATAAGATTTGATGTAAAAGGAAATTGGAAAATGGTGATTTACCTTGAGAAGATGAAAGTGCCTAGTCATTATACAAGGAGACCTAAGACTAGGCCTATTTCTAAGGTATAGGAGCAAGAGAAAGAGACTATGCGGCCTATAATTGTAAATGAAAAAATAGATATGAGGAGTTACTAGAGGAGGTAGAAGGTGTGCAACTTCAAGTTGATCAGATTAAGTAAAAATACCATAGAGACAAGTTTATCTTGTTTTCAGAGGTGGATGACGCTTTAATTACCCATTCAAAAGGAAAACACAAATTGAAATGGGCTTTTCCTTTGCATAGGCAGGTGAAGATTTTGTGTGTGCAAAACCTATTTTTAAAGAGGAGACTTAGGTTTATGAAGAGAAAGTTTGCTAAAGCTAGGGAAGAAAGGAAAAGGAAGAAGAGGAACAAGCTAGAATTGATGGTGGAAGCAGTTGAGGAGGAGAGAACCAGTAAAAAGGAAAATTAACGGTGCTACCCATGGGTGCTGCGCGTGTATCTCTTCAAGGTCACATTTTTTGCAAATTTTTTATTTATTTAGCGCGTGTATGTTTTCATAATAGAAAAAATGGCATCTACAAAGGTTTTACATCGCATTGAATCCATTTATGATGTTGAAAAATTAGCAAGACATGCGCTATGGTCAGGTGGTGCTGTGCTAAAAAACAATCAATGTTTTGTAGCATATTTTCACATCAACATGGAAAACAGAGGCTGTGATCATGTCATTATTGATGTTTTATTTTTATAAATATCCTCATCCATGTTGTTTCAAAAAAAATTGATGTATTAGGAATATAGTTAAGTTTTATATGAAAGTCAAAGATGCTATCCTATTTTACAGATTAATGGTTTTGTCTTGCCTATTTTCATGAGATCAGTTCTATCCAAACAGGGAATAGGTTGGTTTCGACCTCAGAATAATGAACCATATTTTGTATATAGTTTATGATTTTGAATGAATCAAGGGTTGATTGTGATGTAAAGGAATATTTTTTCTTTGATTGTAAGTTGTGGATTTCAAACAAAAGTAATCAATTCAACAATGCATAGGCAGATTATTTTCAGGATTCTTTTGTCAAACAAATGGTGATGTTTCCCTTTTTGTAAATTTGTTTTTTTTTCAAGTTTCACATGGATTAACCTTCTTAAATTGTTTACAAGAACGTGATGATTAGAATTTACTTGTAGTACTCTGTTGTAGCTTGTTAAGTAGTCTTGATTTTTTCTTTCTAATATTTAAGTGTAGAATTCATCTGTGTATGCTTTATATTTAAATAGATCCTAATTCTGATACATCTCATCCACACCCTAATAGCTCTATAAGAATCATTGTTGGAAATTGGGTTCAACACTCCCTGTGTGTTTCGCGACATGGACTAATTTTCTCTCGTGGATCTTAACTTTGGCGATTGTAGCGGATACTAATGCCTGTGGGTTTTTCTCTAACGACAATCGTGATTCCAACAAGTGGTGTCAGAGCGACAGTTCTCGAGTTTGAAACTCACCCGGCTCGCATTGGGGGGGATATTGTTGGACATTGGGTTCAACGTTCCCCGTGTGTTTTGCGACATGGACTAACTGCCTCTCATGGATCTTAACTTTGGAAATTGTAGCGGAGACTAATACCTGCGGGTTTTGGTCTAATGAAAATTGTGATTCCAAAAATCATGAGTTTGCCTATCTTTCTCTATTTCAAGCTTTCCTCTATCTATCTGTGACTGATTACTGAACATCCTTATGACTCCATTCACAATGGACTCTTCCTTCATTCTGCAACCACAATTTTAAAACCAATTACTTTATCTTCATACCTAGCATAAAAACTTATATTATGATTGACTGAAAATCCATATAGAGAGAGCCATCTCTAGGATTGGAAAGGCTAGTTTCTAATCCTACAAGTGGTTTGTGGTTACCTCTACAATTTTCCTCCTTAGCCTAGGAAAAATACAGAGTGCTAACACCCCATGATTCTTTCTCACTGGGACTTGATTTGATACCTAGGTAGAATGTTGCACTTTATATACGATTCGAGCATCCAACAATTTTCTCAACTCCTTTTGAATCAGAGGCTCAAGCGTCAGATGTAATTTTCACAACTTCTATTGGAAAAGCTTGGCCCCTTATTTGATCGGAATAATGTGTTGGATTATTCATGTGTCATAAGTTTTAAGCTTGTCATATGTCCATACGAATACATCTCTGTACTGCTTAAATAAGCGAATGAAATCTTATCACTCCTGTTGTGTGTAGTAAGGTGTTGAGATTGAAAAACTTTAGATCTTTTTTTGTCCCAAGATTTATTTTTTCGTGCGACAACGTTGAACTCTGTGTATTTTCATTTACTGGCCCTTAGAAGCGGTTATGCAATTCATACAAATTTTCCAATGATACCTCTCCTTTTGGCATGGGATTCTCTTTGTTTGCGCACACTACATCCTGCAACGCTTTATCATGCCCATCTTCGTCGATAGCTGCATCCTTGAATACATCAATGTTTTCCATAAGGTGTAGTATCTGCTAGTCATCTTTGAAAAAGTTAGTGATATTGTCAGGGACAGATTGTTTATAAAGAATTTCTATAAAAAAACTGTCCCTAAGCAGTGATAACCTAGCAAAAACATTTTCTATTGCATTTGCAACTACATTACACATTATAGGAACATAAATAATATTGAAATATTGGAAATGATAAATAAAATGACATACCTCTTATTGATAACCATTAAGATGAGGTGACACATAGTGTATAGTGTCATTTACCTATCATACGATAATATCTGAGTCACATACTACTTTGAGAATCCCAAAATTTAGGTCAATGACCCTTTGTAAGCCCAAGATGAGTGGTTCATATTCTGTGGCATTGTTCGTGCACTTGAATTCCAAGAAGATAGAGATCAAATATTTTCTTTGTCGCGGGTCTACTAAAACACAACCAGCTCTAGAGCCCTCCTCCGTCTTTGAGCCATCAAAATAAAATTTCCAAACATCATATGTACAAGGAATATGTACTACACTAGTATTGCTACTACTACTACTACTAATTACTGTACAAATTTCATTTTCACAAGTTGGAATATGAAGGATATCAAACTGCATGTCTGGTGGGACTGTGGATGGCTGAGTAAGATAGCACCCCATTTCAGTTTCTAAAAAACAATTTCCAAAGATAAGGTATGCGAAAGCAAACGGTTCGTTCTTATCCTCGAAGGGAGTGACAATATGTTTCATGTGAGGCTCTGAGCTTACCCATACTTGATTTTTTTTGCCCTTATACAAAATCCATAAATGTGACCAATCTGTAGAAAAATACCCTTGTAGTTTGTTGGACTAGTATTGACTCAATAAAACACCATACACTTCTGGAATGTCCACAATTACTATGTTTATACACTAGTGAACTGGGTGGTCAAATGATAAACAAATAAGCACATTTCTGAGTTTACCTATAGCATGGAAAATAGCCATGTCCAACTGAATGATCTGAGCATATTTTTTATCCCATTTTGTATTAATTTTCTTTGCTATAGATAAAGGAATTACGTTCACCAATGCACCAGAATCAACTAAGAAATTGTGTAAAGTATAATTGAAAATTTCGAATGTTAACAGAAATTTAGGGAAAAGAGTATTTTTCATCCAATGTTAAAGCATTAAGTACATAGTTTAAGGAACCAAAGGACTTACTAGATTCAAATCCGTTCTATGAAGAAGCATTTTTTTTCTTGAGGAAGGCTATTCAAGAGCGGGGAAAATTAGCTCCAGTTGGCTTGTGATTCTTATAAGTTCGAAGAGAAAAATGTTAGCACGAATCTTCTTCATGTGTTTGACTATATTGTAATCAAGTATGGGAGACATTGTCGAAGTGTGTGGAGGAGTAACTTGATATGATACTCCCAGAGTGATGGAATTGCTCATATTCCTCATGGAAGTAATTTTCGTTGTAGCCACATTTTTAGACTTGCTCTAAGTGTTTTGGGTGGAGTTGATGGGCGAAGTGATATTCCTTAACAAATTCTCTTTTAATTTATGAAAATTCAACTCTTTTTCATTGTTCGATCGTTGGATTCTCAAGTTATATCGATTGTTCTGCTTTTGGGATGGGCCATCACTCAGTGAATGATTTTCGACAATATTCTTTTCATCTTCGAATACGCAACTGAGTGTATTCATGTACCTCTAAATTAGACATAAAATAAGGCCCATCTAACCTTTCTTAGGCCCATCTAACCTTCCTTATGCACATACAATATATATTAAATCTCTCCTTCTACACTTACTAATGTTTTCTTATGCTTTAATATGTTCTTAGGAAGGTGTAATATTCCCAATTTTCCATTAGTTAATTGGAATATTAGAGTTCTTACTTTTCTTAACTAATTAATTAAATAAAATGGTGGAGGGACCCATAAACCCCATAGATGAATAAAATCCACTTTTGATGTGTGTATGTGGGTTATTTAGAAGTAGATCAGCATTATGGAGCAGTTGAGTAGATCATTAATGAGAAGATCATGGAGATCATGGATCATTAATGAGAAGATCATGGAGATCATGGAGGAAGTCAAATAAGATCATGGAGCAATAAAAGTAAGATCATAGAGCACTAATGATGAAATAGTGTAGGAAGTGGTGCATCTAATGCACACATGATGGAGAGAGTGGAAATTAAATGTAGAGATGATGGAGATCATGGAGAGACAATGTAGTCTTCATGGAGGCTAGTGGCCACATGTGCAACGCAGTTATGAGGTCAACCAAGGCTAGGGAAGGCTGAGAAAGCATAAAATGAAGATGAAGGCAACAATAGAAGGTAGATTTTAGAATTTTATTTTAGATCTGGATTTTTCATGTGACATTTCTATGCACGCTTCAACCGTTGAGCTAAGTCTGCAGTGTTGTTTAGCACATGGGTGTTTCCAAGCAGAAATCCCACCCTTACCCATAGGGGACTTCAAATGCATACTCTGGGAAGGTTTATTTTGTTTCCATACATCATCAGGAATTGGTACCACATTCAATCCCTCTCTACAACACATTCAATCTCAGGAATTATTCATTCTTGCTTAAGGGTTTGAGAGGAGGAGGTTGTTTCTATCATTTCATCTAGGAAACCAGTGGAGGATTCATCCTTTTACCTTGTGCTTCAAGATCAGTCTTCCAGGAGCAACATATTGATATTCAGCATTCAGGCCATTAGTTTATACTTCCATGCAGCAACAATTCCCCCAGGAATTGTGCAGTCCAGTCCTGTAGATTTGAAGGAGGAAGGAAGTTTCCAATACTCCAGCTGGAAATCCTATGGGGGACCATTCCTTCACTTTGGAAATACTATTTCCATCATTATTGAGCTTTATTGGAGCATATAGAATTAGGCTATAGCTACAACCACCTTGAAAATGCAATTTTAGTTTGGCAGTTTTGCAGTTCCAGCTACAACTTGAGCAGAGGAAGGAGGAGCTAGATCTTTAGCTTCTAGCTTGAAGATCTAGAGAAGGGGTCAACCCTTCAATCACTGATCTGATTGTATATTATTGCAGCCATCTTATTCTCAGTTCATGCTTCATATCTGCATACCCAACAGTCATATGTTGCAGGCCCTAAGAGGGTGGTTTTCCAAGTTTGTCAGATCTGTAAATCCTTTTTGGGTTATCTTGGGTATTAATCATAGAGCCCGGATCTGAAATCCTGGCATCATCTGAGCTCTGGAACTGCCATATATACACATCTATTTTTAGCCGACAGTTGCAGTCCTGGAATTTGCAGTAGGGAAAACACAATATAACCTCTAAGGGTCCAGTAGCTATGTAGTGCCTCTTGTGGGAGGACTTATGGGTAATTAGAGCCTACCTTTTTGGCTTGAGTGCTTCATATTTTGAGCATTGTTGTACATTGTAATCCACCTCCATATTAATAAAAGGCTCAATTATTATGTCTATTTTATGGTGTATTTAGATTATTTTTTCATTGCTGCAGTTTCCAGCTATTGTGTTTTTGTATTACTGTCTTTTCCATTTTTGGAATATTACAGTGGTATTAGAGCATGATATTTGGCTTAGCTTGCGGGAAATACATCTTATGGCATCAGAAGAAGAAGCACAAATAAGAGATCTACAATTTCGGAGGGATTGAGTTTTGCCACACTTCTCTATATATCTATGCAATATATCTCCAAGTAGGTTACAAAAATGATAAGGGAGAGGCAAAGGGAGACCTTAAGAAGGTTTCAGAATGAGGAAGGTCCAAGCACTTCCTATCAACAACAGAAGAAACCGAAAATTCATAGAGCTCCATAAAAATCTACTATGTCCACTTTCCTTGAAGAGGAAGGTGAATGGCATGGTTATGAAGGAGAATTGGGGTATGAGACTCTAAGTAAATATCTTTCAGAGTAAAAATCAAAGTCTAGAGCACTCAAGTAGAATCTAACTCTCCAACAATTTTTACAACTCAAAGAAGAAATGAGATCTCACAACAGCAATAGAAGAAAGAGGCATAGATTCTTCTTTCCTACATTTGATGGATCATCCACAAGCACAATAAGGGCTTGGAGCAAGGAGTTAGATGCATTATTTCAGCTATACCCAGTAGCAGAAAGAGAGGTTGTTCAGATTGTAGTGCTGCACCTTGAGGGTGAAGCAAAGGATTGGTGGTTTGGTCATTTGAAACATGCAAGAGTGATTGCTTATGCATATTTCACTCAAAGGTTGAAGAAAGAAATAGGAGACTAGAGACACTTCCTGTCATTGATGAGATAGTACATGAGGAGCCAAAGGAAGATGTCAACATTATCACTCCGAAAGAGGAGCCCCTACCACCACCACCAGCTACAAAAGTACTTGCATCAGGAGAAAGAGCACTTGCATCTCTGCAAGATGGTCTTGAGCTCTTGACATTGGGAGTCCCATGCATGATTCGGGAGATGCATGAGGAGGAGGAGGAAGGTAACAACACTGGTATAGTAGAAGAGGAGCAACCATCACAAATAGTAGCAGTTGGAGAATCCTTTTCACCAGTTGGAGGAACTCTTTGTTAGAAAAATTATATATTACAGAGAAATGCAACACATAAAATATGTGGAAACACAAACAAAAAAAGCATATAAAACTAGAGAGACATAGATATATGTGGTTCACCCAGTTTTGGCTACGTCCACCCCGAATAACCAGTCCTTCCTTTCTGTTATCTAGAAAAATGAAGAGACACAACCTACAACAGATTCGTTGTAAT
The DNA here is from genome assembly GCA_034641835.2 of Pinus albicaulis. Taxonomy (NCBI): domain Eukaryota; kingdom Viridiplantae; phylum Streptophyta; class Pinopsida; order Pinales; family Pinaceae; genus Pinus; species Pinus albicaulis. The sequence goes on from CM076578.1 coordinate 1,586,318,558, forward strand.
ATCGTATGTTCTCTCTCACGGTCTCCCTATTTGTTTCTTGCTCTAAGAATGCACATAAAATACACAGCTGCAATACAATACCCTCATACGAAATGAGGGGTTTCCTTTTAGGGAAAAAAACCCTAAATTAAACATAACGTCTACCATCATATCATCCACTTAATGAACGACCCAAATTGACTAGAAATTACAATACTTTTATAAGGCAATTTTACATCTGTTTTTAGCTTCGGGGGTGCTATCCCCGAAACCCCCCGCTAAGGGGGGCCAAGGGGGGGGGGGTGGGAGGGTCTCTAGCTCCCCCCTGGACCCCCTAGGAAGTGTTTAATTACGAGCGGCATTGCCTCCCCATTAAGAATAGGGGTCCAAGGCAGTGATAAAAAGTAAAGAAGATAATTAGGCTCCACACCCAACAATCTCCCACTTGGAGACTGATTGTAGCAACTCCACTGCTCCTTCATTTGTTGGACAATGAATCCACTTTGGACTAGGTTGTTTGTCATCTTCATCATCATACTTGAAGAATAATTGAAACTGAGCATAATCTCAATTTCTCCCTGGTTGCAATTTTTGTTAGCATATCTGCAGGTTCTTGCTAGTGTGTATCTTTTCTGGCTTCAAATGTCCATCTTCAAATACTGACTGTATGAAATGATATTTGAGATGTATGTGTTTAGTCCTAGAATGAAATGCTCAGTTCTTTGCAATATGAATGGAAATTTGGCTATCGTTGTATAATGTGCCCATATCATGCTTCTTACCCAATTCATCCATGAACCTGTGTAACCAAATCATTTCTTTACTAGCCTCTGTAGCAGCAACATACTCTGCTTCTATTGTTGAAAGTGAAACAACACTTTGGATTTTTGAAACCCAAATGACATATGTTCCACCTACAGTAAATACATACCTTATAGTGCTACTCCTGTTATCTCTGTCACCTACCATATTTGCATCAACATATCCCTGTAGATCAATGTTTGAACCACCAAAGCATAATCCTTGATTTGTGGTACCTCTCAAATATCTGAGAATCCATTTCACTGTCATCCAATGTTCTTTTCCTGGATTGTTCATGTCCCTGCTTATGACTCCCACTGCATGTGCAATATCAGGCCTTGTGCAGACCATTGCATACATTAAGCTTCCAACTACTGATGCATATGGAACTTTAGACATATAATCCATTTCTTATTGGGTCTTGGGGTACATATCATTACTAAGTTTGCAATGGATAGAAAAAGGTGTACTAACTTGTTTTTCATTCTACATATTAAATATTTTCAACACCTTGTGTATGTACTCATTCTGAGACAATGTTAATTTGATTTTTCATGTCTCTAGTTATTCTCATACCAAGGATTTGTTTTGCAACTCCCAAATCCTTCATTGCAAGTGAATTTTCTAATTTTCTCTTGAGCACATTTATTTCTTGCATTTTAGACCCTGCAACAAGCATGTCATCTACATACAATAACAATATAATATAGCTGCCATCATTTTTCCTTTTTAGATAAACACAATGATCAGAGTGAAATCTAGTATAACCTTGTTCAGACATAAACCTATCAAATTTTAGATACCACTGCTTTGGAGCTTGTTTTAACCCATACAAGTTCTTCTTTAACCTACACACAAATTTATCTTTCCCTTTGACCTCATATCTTTCTGGTTGCTGCATATAATTATCTTCCTCCAATTCTCCATGGAGAAATGCTTTCTTTACATCTAACTATTCAAGATGAAAATATTCTGCTGCTACAAGACTTAAAATAGTTTTGATTGAAGTCATATTAACAACAGGAGAATATATTTCATCAAAAATCAATACCTTTCTTCTGTATGAACCCCTTCACCACAAGTCTAGCTTTGTACCTCTGTTTTTCTCCATCTTCTTCCTTCAACCTGTAAACCCATTGATTCTACAATGTAGTTTTACTTGTAGGAAACCTGACTAAGTCCCAAGTTTGGTTATGTGTTAAGGAGTCCACCTCTTCTTTCATGGCTATCTCCCACTTCTTCCTGGTTTCGACCTGCATTGCTTCTTCATAACATCCAGGTTCACCAGAATCAGTAAACAATAAATAATATAATGAAGGAGAGTATCGTTCAAGGGGTCTACTTATCCTGGTAGATCTTCTGACACCACTTTCAGGTGTTTGAGGTGCATGTTGTTGTTGTGGTGGTTTTTGATTATTATTATTTTTAGGCACCTTTACTTTTTCTGTGATCTCATCAAGAACTGTGTATTCTTTGTTTTATTTTTCCTATTTATTTTCCTGCAACTGATTCTTATACTAGACCTTTTCATTGAATCTTAAATCTCTTCTCCTACTGATTCTGTGATTTTCATAATCATATAAGCGATAACCAAAATCATTAACACCATATCCAATAAAGGTACATTTCTTCGATTTTGCATCAAGCTTTGTTCTATTTTATTTATTATATGGAGAAAGGCCTCACAACCAAAAGGCTTTAAAAAAGAGTAGTTTATCTTTTTACCTGTCCATGCCTCCTTTGGAATACCACTATCCAAGGAACTTGAAGGCCCCTTGTTTATTAGATAAACAACAGTCTCTACATCATCTACCCAAAATTAGAAAGGAAATCCTGCATGCAGTCTCATGCACCTTGCACACTCCATGATTCTTATGTTCATGCTTTCTGACACCATTTTCTTGTGGTGTTCTTGGATTTGTCTTCTCTGTACGAATTCCATGCTCTGAACAATACCTATCAAACTCTTTGCTGCAATATTCACCTCCATTGTCTGATCTCATACACTTCAAGTTATTTCCTGTCTCAATATCAACCAAAGCTTTCCATTTCTTGAAAGTATCAAATACATCAGATTTATATTGGATACAATAAATCCAAGTTTTTCTAGTTGAATCATCAATAAAAGTAACATAATAACAAGAGCCATCGAGAGATGATACCTGAGCAGGTCCCCATACATATGTATGCACAAGCTCTAATTTTTCGCTCTTATTTTCTTTTCCAGCTCTGAGAAATATGACTATCTTCTGTTTTCCATAAATACAATTCTCACAGAAATCCAAATCAATATTCTTCAAACTCAACAATAAATTTCTTGAGTGAAGAATATTCATCCCCTTCTCACTCATGTGTCCTAGCCTATGATGCTAAAATGTTGCATCTGCTCCTTTGGAAGTTAAAGCATTAACATAATTAGAAATACCATTGCATAAATACATTGTACCAACCTTTTCTCCTTCTCCTATTACTAGAGCTCCTTTGGTGACCTTCCAAGTTTTATCTGTGAAATTTGTCACACAACCTTCACCACCTAACTGCCCCATTGAAATCAAATTTTTCTTCATATTTTGAACATGCCTTACCTCCTTTAATAACCATTGGTTTCCATTATGATGTTTTACAAGAAATTTACCCATTCCAACGATTTTACATGGTTTATCATCACCTAAGAAATTTTTTCCAAAATCTTCTTGAACATAGTCATGAAAATATTTCTTATCAGGTGTGGCATGGAATGAGGCCCCTAAATCTACCACCTAGGAATCAGTAAAATTTTATAAAGAAAGAATCAAAGCATCTTGCAACACATCACCTGTTACATTTTATTCATGATTGTTTTCTTGCTGTGTGTCTCCTTCTTTTCCCTTCCAAGATCTACAATATTTCTTCATATGTCCTTTATTTTCGCATTTCCAGCACACTATCCCCGATCTGGATTTGGATCTGCCTTTCCTTGATTTACTATGATATGTTGAGCTCTTTCCTCTTTCCATTTTTCTTCCCCTATTCTCTGCACTCAAAGCATTACCTAATGTCTCACTGGATCTTTTCCCTCGCATTTCCTCGCTAAGGATAGCACTGACAACATCATCAAACTTTAAAGAACTAGATCCAGAGATAGAGTTACTAATGGCCATAACTAAACCATTCCAACTTTTTGGAAATGAGCACAGAAATAACAAAGCCCTAAATTCATCATCAAAGTTTACCCCTACAAAATTTAACTGACTGGTAATTGTATTAAAATCATTTAAATGGTTTACAACAGATCCACCTTCTAACATCTTCATATTAAATAAAAGTTTCAAAAGAAATACCCTGTTTGAGGCTAAGGGTTTTTTATATAGTTTCGCCAATGATTTAGTCAAACCCTTTGTTGTTGTTTCCTTTGAAATATTGAAGGCTACTGACGCCATGAGGCACAAGCGTACTATTCCAAGTGCCTTTCTATGAAAAATCTCCCATTTTGTGTCTATCATAGTCGTCGACTTCTTTGTTTTTCTTCTCAATGGTTGGTACAAATATTTCTGATACAGATAATATTCCATATGCATCTTCCACAACAGGAAGTTTTGGTCGTTAAATTTTTCGCCCTAAACTTACCATCTTCCACCATTACTCCCACTCGAACCAGGAACCCTTCTTTCCTGCGATTTTATCAGCCAAACAGACCTTCGACTTTGATAACAGTTGCTAAAAAATATATATATATATTACAGAGCAATGCAACACATAAAATATGCGGAAACACAAACACATAAAACATATAAAACCAGAGAGACACAGATATACGTGGTTCACCCAGTTTGGGTTACGTCCACCCTGAACAACCAGTCCTTCCTTTCTATTATCTAGCAAAATGAAGAGACACAACCTACAATATATCCGTTGTAATATCCTATGTTCTCTCTCACAGTCTCCCTATCTGTTTCTATCTTTATACACATAAAATACACAACCGCAATACAATACCCTCATACGAAATGAGGGGTTTCCTTTTAGGGAAAAAAACCCTAAATTAAATATATCTTTTACCGTCATATCATCCGCCTAATGAACGGCCCAGATTAAGTAGAAATTACAATACTTTTACAAGGAAATTTTACATCTGTTTTTAGCTTTGGGGGCGAACACTGTTACCGATCAAATAGGTAACCTGACCTCAAAAGGGGAACTCTAGCCCAAAAAGACTCAAAAAACATGAAAAAACACCCCAAAAACAACAAGTGTGTATTCCAGAACGCACTTCGTTTTTTTTGAAGGTCAAATTTCAACATTTTATAAAATTATGGTAAAAAAAAAATTGTTTCTTGAAAAAAGGATTGAAAAAACACCCCAAAAACAAAAAGTGTGTATTCCACGCACTTCATTTTTTTTGAAGGTCAAATTTCAACATTTTATAAAATTATGGTAAAAACAAAATTGTTTCTTAAAAAAAGGATTGAAAAAACACCCTCAAAACAAAACCAGTTGATGCTGGAATAATAAAAAAAAAAATTGTGTCATACTTTTGGCATTTTTAAAAATAGAAGTAACATTTTTTAATTTTTAAAATTCAAACATTAAAAAAAAACCTAAAATTTAAGAAAAAAATAAATTAAAAAAATAAAAACATTTAAAAGCTTAAAATATAAAAATATATGAAGATAAAAAAAATAAAATAAAAACAAAATAAAATTTTTAATTCAAACTTTAAAAAAAAAACCTAAAATTTAGGGGGAAAAAATAAAACAATAAACAAAAAAAATTTAAGATTAAAATTTAAAAAAATATAGAAATTAAAAAATAAAAATAAAAACAAAATAAAAATATTAAATTAAAAAAAAAAAAAAAACAAGTTAAAAAAAAAAGGAAATTATAAAAAATAAAATATAGAAATTAAATTTAAAAAAGAAAAAGAAAATGCTTATTAAATTAAAAAAAAAAAATTAAAACAAAAAATTAAATTTAAGGAAATATATTAAATTTTAATAAATTAAAAAATTAAAAAAATATATATAAAAAAAAACATTATTTAAATTAAAAGTAAAAAAATGAAAAATTAATTAAAAATAAAAAATAAAAATAAAAAATAAAAATAAAATACAATGAAAATATTAAATTTAAAACAATATATATTAAAAAAACAAATAAACTATAAAAAATAAATTAAATTTAAATTATAAAAAATAAAATATATATATGAACTTAAATTAAAATATGTATATATATCAGATTTTATTAAATTAAAAAAAAAAAAAAATATTAAAATAACAATTAAATTTAAAAACAAAAATATTAAATTATAATAAATAAACAAATAAACAAATAAATTTTGAAAGAAAAAATAAATTTTAAATATAAAAGAAAAAAAAAAACCATTGTTAAAATAAAAACTTTAAAAATCAATTAAAAATGGAAAATTGAAAAAAAAAAATATTAAATAAAAAAAATTAAAAAACAAATTAATTTAAAAAAAATTAAGTTTAATTAAAAAAAAATCTAATTTTAAATACACAATTTTAATTGAAATATAAAAATATAAAAATTTTATGTTATTAACAAAAAAAAATTAATAAAAAAGTAAAACATTTAAAAAACAATATTAAATTCAAATAAATTAAAAAAAAATACAAAATTTATTAAATTCTATAAAATAATAAAGGAAATTTATGAAAAAAAATAAAAATCAATAAAATAAAAAAAGAAGCAAAATTTAATAAAAATTACTAACAAAATAAATAAAAAAAGAAAATTTAAAACAAAAAAATAATAAAATTTACAAAAAATAAAAACAAAATTAAAAAAAAACCAAAACAATTTATATTTTATATAAAAAATTAAATTTAAAAAAAGTTTAAATTTTTTGAAAAAAAAAATTAAGGTAAAAAAAGCATAGGTGGTGGTGGTGAAGCAGTGTTACTCCGCCTCCCGCTCTGCAATACGTGAGGCTTCACTGTGGCTATGGGTCATGGCGTCGCGCCCAAGTGTTTGAGCCATTTACTGATTGGGAAATAGCACTGCCGCCCACCACTACCACTCATTTTTATTTTTTAATTTTTATTTTTTAAATTGTTTTTTTTTTATTTTAAATTTTTTTTAAATTGATTTTAAATTTTTTTTTTTTTTTTAAATTTGGTTTTTTTGAAAAAAAAAAATTATTTCAATTTTTTATTTTATTTTATTTTTTTATTTTTTTTTTTAAATTTAAAATATAATTTGTTTTGTTTTGTTTTGTTTTTTTTTTTTAAATTTTATTATTATTCTCTTTTTTTTTTTTAAATTTTTAATATATATGTATATTTTTTATTTGATTTGATTTTTATTTTTTATTTTTAATTTTATTTTTAATTTTTAATATTTTTATTTTAATTTGATTTTTTTATTATTATTATTATTATTATTTTTTTTAATTTCACTTTTTTTTTTTTTTTTTTTTAATTAATTCAATTTTTTTATCTTAAATTCAATTTGCTTAATTTTTTTTTTAATTTTCTTTTATTTTTATATTTAATATTATAGATTACTTATTTTTTAAAATTTAAAATTTAAAATTTGATTATTAAATTTTAATTTAATTTAATTTAATTGTTTTTTTTTTTTAGTTTATTTAGTTTTTCATTTTTAAAATCTATAAATTGTTTCATTAACAAAAAAGCACTAAATTTATGTTTATTTGTTTTTTAATTATTTGCATGTGGTTTTTTTCATTTTTTTATTTTTATTTTCTTTTTTTTCTTCTTATTATTATTTTTCTTCTTATTATTATTATTTTTAATTTAAATTTTTATTTATTTTTTAATTTTTATATTTTTTTAAATCTAAATTTTAATTTCGTAATTTTAATTATTTTTAGATTTTTTTTTTTTAAATTTTTGATATGGTTTTTTTTAATAAGTTAGAAAAAAATGTTTTTGATGTTTTTTTTTCAAATTTTTTTGGTCAATTTTTGGTTTTTTCTTTAAATTATGTGTTTTTTTTTTTCAAATTTTGTCATTTCCTTTGATATAATTTTCAAATATTTTTGTTTAAATTTTTTATTTTTACGAGCTATTTTTTTTTTTTTTACATTTTTATTGGGTTTTTTTAATTGTTTATATATATATATATATATATATATATATATATATATCTAAGTTTTGTGTTTTATTACCAACATGAAAATCACCACTCTAAAAAAAAAGGTTGATGCAGCGTCAATACGTTTCAAAATTAGCATGAAAATCACCGCTCTAAAAAAAAAAATTGATGCAGCATCAATACGTTTCAAAATTAGCATGAAAATCACCACTCTAAAAAAAAAATTTGATGCTGCATCAATACATTTCAAAATTAACATAAAATTCACTAACATTTTAAAACAAATATTCATACTTCATAAATAAAAATATTAGAGTGTCAAAAATGTGCACAAAAAAAAAATGGTGATTCTGCATCACCACTTTTCAAAATCGGGTGCTTTTTATGCTACCAAAAAAAAGTAGGTAACATTGCGGTTACTTATTTCATCGATAACATTGTTGGCATTGCCCCAAAAACCCCCCGCTAGGGGGGGCCTCCAGCCCCTCCCCCCTAGACCCCCCAGGCAGTGTTTAATTATGGGAGGTGTTGCCGCCCCATTAAGAACATGGGTCCAATGTTGTGATACAAAATAAAGAAGATAATCATGCTCCACACCCAACACTCTTGTAGCTTAACAAGATGTTCCCAAGTATCAACTTATCCAAGGTTTGAAAACATTTCCATACCATCTTATTTCAGTACCTCAACTTGAGATTTGTGGGGACATGCCATCAAGGAAATTGCATAACCAAGGATTAGAGCACCTTGCTGATTTGGAGCAACAAACTATCACTACACAGAGGACCCTTGACTTGCTCAAGGAGGAGATGTATAGCTATCCCAGTTGTTCAATATTGAGCTACACACAACACGTTGTGTTGAAGTGTGGAGTTTCAGAGGATGGGGTGAGCATAGTCCTATCCAGTACAATGTTAGGCTATGAGTTTAGCATTGTGTATGTCCATGAGACAACAGATGCATCATCATGTAGACCAGTAGTGTTGTCAATAAGCAGCAGTGATGAGATGAGGGCCCCATTATTCTTGGAGAATTCCAAGGAAAAATTCACTCATGAAGCACTAGAGGGACAAATGATCCATGGTAAACATCCTATGATGGATAGCACTTTCCATTTTCGGGATAGAGTTTTCTTGATGAGCATATCATAACTCAAAGAAAAATTTCTACCTACAACATGTATGGAACCTTATGGGTTCTATTGGGCCATTGATGAGAGGATCTCATGGAGAGACCTTAAGGAGGGTGCACTTCAACATATCATGGAGTGAAAAGCTTATCTGATGGAGGAGGATGGTATTCTACCTTGGGTGGATACTAATTTGGATTATGAAATGATTCATCATCCACAGTGGAATGGATGGATGAGAATGATGAGCAAGGGATTGAAAACCCACTTGCAGATCTATGATACAGGGAAGAAAGAAGCATGGTTGTGTTGGTTGCTTTTGGGTGAGTATGGTTACTACCCAACATCTCACATTTGTGTGATCCATGCCATGTACATTATTGATGATATGCAATAGCAGGAGGCATGGCTACGCTGGTTATGGTTGAGAGAGTTTGGCCATCACATACCATATCTTATTTCCATGTATGTACTTTTTTTTTGGACATCGCATAACTCTCACATGATGTGGTAGCATGGAGCTTGGTTGTATTGGGCTAATGTGACATTATATATGTCAATCAGTATGTTGTTGCTCTATGACTTGCATCATGATGATGTGAGATGGCAGTAAGAATCCTTGTTGCTTTGGTTATTCTTGGGAGAGTATAGGCTGACTTTCTCCCACACATTGCATGATGATGATGGAGGATGGAGACATGAGGTCTTACCGTGTTGGCTTCTGTTGGGAGATTATGGTCATTATACTTGGTATGATGATTATGTGTTGTGGTAGCAAGAGGCATTGTCGTGGTGGCTTCTTTTGAGAGAGTATGGTTCTCATATTTGGGTTGACGATGATTTGGCATGGCAGCAAGAGGAATTGCTGTGGTGGTTGATATTAGGAGATTATGTTTTGACATTGCATATGTTCATGCATATGTCCCTAATTATTATCTTGCACAGTGTTTGGATGATGCTTGGAGCCAACATGGCCAATAGGGCCAAGGATGGAAGCATGGAGAGATGCAATCTACTTCATGTAGCATGGGATGGAGAGATAGTTTACGTAGAGATAGTTTACGATATAGTTTAGGATCTTGGAAAAAATATGGTTACCACTTGGAGACTCATTGATGAGGAGAGGCATCTAGCTATACAGTTGGAAGCCACTCTAGACATTCTAGAGAGTCAGCTATGGAGCTGGGCATTCATTACACATTGGAGCATATGGGGAGACCTTCCATATGAGGATGCCATTTGGAGGGAGGAGGATTGCTGCAGCATTCATTTTTGCAGTTGTTTGAGGAAAAACAACATTTTGGTGGGGAGGACTATAGTATTCCCAATTTTCCAATAGTTAATTGGAATATTAGAGTTCTTACTTTTCTTAACTAATTAAGTAAATAAAAGGGTGGAGGGACCCATAAACCCCATAGATGAATAAAATCCACTTTTGATGTGTGTATGTGGGTTATTTAGAAGTAGATCAATTATTATGGATTAGTGGAGCAGATTATTAATGAAGGAAGAGTGGAGATCATGGATCATTAATGAGAAGATCATGGAGATCATGGAGCAATAAAAGTAAGATCATATAGAACTAATGATGAAATAGTGGAGGAAGTGGTGCATCTAATGCACACATGATGGAGAGAGTGGAAGTTAAATGCAGAGATGATGGAGATCATGGAGAGACATCACAATATTCATGGAGGCTAGTGGCCACATGTGTAGTGCAGTTATGTGGTGGGCCAAGGCTAGGGAAGGCTCACAAAGCATAAAAGGAAGATGAAGGTAGCAATAGAAGGCATATTTTAGAATTTTATTTTAGATTTGGATTTGTCATGTGATATTTCTATGCATGCTTTGTTTGTTTAGCTAAGTCTGCAGTGTTGTTTAGCACACAGGTGTTTCTAAGCGGAAATCCCACCCTTACCTATGGGGGACTTCGAGTGCCTACTCTGGGAAGGTTTCTTGAGCTGCCATACATCATCAAGCATTGCTGCCACATTCAACCCCTCTCTACAACACATTTAGTCTCAGGAATTACGCATTCCTACTTAAGGGTTTGAGAGGATAAGGTTTTTTCTATCATTTTAGCTAGGAAACCAGTGGAGTATTCTTCCTTCCACCTTGTGATTCAAGATTAGTCTTCCACGAGAAGCATATTGATATCCGGCATTCAGGCCATCAGTTTATATCTCCATGCATCAACAGTCCCCCTAGGAATTGCATAGTCCAGTCTTGTAGATCTGAAGGAGGAAGGAAGTTTCCAGTAATTCAGATGGAAATCCTGTGAGGGACCATTACTTCACTTTTTAAATAGTATTTCCATCATTATTGAGCTTTATTGCAGCATCTAGCATCAAGCTATAGCTAAAACCTCCTTGACAGTGCATTTTTAGTCCAACAGTTGCAGCTACAACGTGAGAAGAGGAAGGAGGAGCTAGATCTTGAGCTTCTAGCTTGAGGATCTATAGAAGGGATCAACCTTTCAAGCATCAAGCTGATTGTATATTATTTCAGCCATATTATTCTCAATTCATTCCTAAAATCTGCATACCCAACAATCATATGTTAGAGGCCCTAAGAGGGTGATTTTCCAAGGTTGTCAGATCTGGAAATCCTTTTTGGGTTATCTTGGGTATTCATCATAGAACCAGGATCTGAAATCCCGACATCATCTGAGCTCCGAAAATTCCAGATCTACACATCTATTTTCAGATGGTAGTTGTAGTCTCGACGATTATAGTAGGGACAACGCAGTATAACCTCCAGGATTCCAGCAGTTACGCAGTGCCTCTTGTGGGAGGACTTCTGGGTCATTCTAGCCTACTTGTTTGGCTTGAGTGCTTCATATTTTGAGCACTGTTGTACATTGTAATCCACCTCCATATTAATAAAAAGGCTAAGCTATTTTGTCTATTTTATGGTGTATTTAGATTATTTGTTCATTGCTGGAGTTTCCAGTTATTGTTTTTCTATATTCCCGTCTTTTCCATTTTGGGAATATTACAGAAGGTTTAAAGGTAATTGCATATTTGTGCCTAATATTGGTTATTTTTGTAGAATATTGTGAGAATATTGGGCAGATTATGCAGATTTGGAGAAGGAAATAATTTAGGGAATTTATCCCTGCCAATGGAAGATCAATATTAAAGAATAAATGAGCACAACGTCAGGAAATTATGGAGAAACCTTGGAGAGATTCAAGGCGTTTGTCCACCCTCCTTAACTATCAAAGGCAGCCAAGCAAACTAAGGATGGAGTGCACTCAATATATGGTTTACTTGGAGTCAAAATGGACTCAATCAATATTTTCTAGGGAGTTGTTGGTATCTATCCTGTAGAATAAATAGAGAAAAACTAGAGCTATGAAGGGATTTGATTCCATTCAAAACTTTTGCTGCAAGCTATTAAGATTTTTAATTATTGTACTCAATGATTAAACTTTTAGAAATGTAACAAGGCTATTCTCTTCTTGGAATGAGAAAGCAGACTCCATTTTACTGATTTAGTTCCAGAAAGTTGGGCTCGTGGGTCAGGGCCCAACCCATGTGCCTCAACTTCTCTACTGTTTTCATTCTTTTCTTTCTTTCATTTAGCTTGTTTTTCTTGCTGTCATTTAGTTAGATCCGATTCTGATAGTTTCATTGTTGTTTAGTTTTTCCTTCAATTTTATGTTGTAGTTCTTCATTTTCTTAAGAGAGTAATAGAGTAGAGGAAAAATACAAAAGCTGTGGTCAAGCCTTCCCCTCTCATCTTTCTCAATAGAGTTTGAGCATGGTTGACCTTCCCACAAGCCAAAAAAAATCTTTCTGTCCACTATTTTTATCACACATTTTGTCTGTTTTTCCATGCATGAATCTGCAGTTTTGTTTGCAGGAATAAGTATCAACGATCCCAAAGAAGTTCATTAAGATTTCCCGCTTCATTTTCTAGCTCTATTTTCATGCCTGAGCACTGCTGTTGCACCTCCATTTCCCTCCTTATTCTCTCCTTAACAGCTATCGCACCCTTTTTATTCACAAAAACCAATTAAAATTTTGACCTTCACCTTTCTCCTTGAAACTCCCGCTCACCATACTTCACTCATTGAAAATCGTAGATCTCTTGCATTCTCTGTTTATGCTCTCCCATTCTAAGCCTCGATTGCGATATTTTTTCCTTACTCTGCCACGCCATTTGACTTATTGCATTTTGCATTTCGCTCCATTGTCCCGTCGCATTTCGCATTTCACAGTTTCTTTCCCATCACATTTCACATTTTTCTCTCGCTATTGAAAAACACTTCCGCTTCTCCACCAGCCTTGCGATATTGTGATATTACGATATCACATATCGCATATCGCATTTCACATTTCGAAATTCGAGCCTCATCTCATCTCGCACTTCATGCTTTCCTCCCGACTGCACTTTCGCTTCCTCACCAGCCTTGCAATATTGTGATATTGCGATATCACATATTGGATATCGCATTTCCATCCTCCCATTGCAATTTCACCATTGTACTTTTCAATTCCTCCCTCTCCAAAGAATTTTTATGATATTATGCACTATAATAAAGTCCAAAAACCTTTTTCACTTCAAACCCTTGCCTTATGTGCTTTAGACTTCCCTTGACACCTTTAACCCCTTTTCTTCTCTGCACTACAATCAATATTCTTTCAATTTGAATTAGGTCATGAATAGTTGCATAGATATAAGCATTATAGATAGAGCACAAGATAAGTAGGGTGTGTTTAGTTGATTGGCCAAGTTAAGTGTGTTTTAGAATTAGTTTCCTTTCTGCCATTTATTTTCAGGAAGTTAAATTAGTTTCCTTTTTGTCATTTCCTTTCTGCAATTTAAATCAGTTTCCTTTCTGCCATTTATTTTCAACAAGTTAAATTAGTTTCCTTTCCGTCATTTCCTTTTTGCAACTTAAATTAGTTCCCTTTCTGTCATTTCTTTTCAACAATTTAATTTAGTTTCCTTTCTGCAATTTATTTTAGTTTCATTGAAGTGTGACAGAATTCACTGAGAAACCCTAGAAGTAGAACCCTTTCGTAGAGCAGAAGAGGAAGACATGAGTAGAATGCATTTGTTGTGTATATAGCACTATCACCTCCAAGTTTGTACAAACCCCGGGTTGATAAAGTAAAGTAGGGCAGCCCCTGGGATTTGTAACACTCTTGGTGCAATACCAGGTCTCGCCATGTATTGACTGCAATCCCAAAGCTTACATTTTATTCGGTTGCAAAAATTTCTGCCTTTTCGTCCATAGGATCAGTCTTCTCATCAGAAAGCACTATATCAATGATATGCGTAACAAGAGTTTTCATGTTGTGGTTCCATTGTGGGCATGTTTTTCCTGAATGATATTCTTGATGAAACAAGCAATATTAATCCATGCTCATGCTCTCAAAATTCAGCACGACGTTCGAGCGCTGTGCATACTTGGTCGGATGGTTGATGTTGCTACCATAGTTGGTGACCCTTATCAAGATGTTGAATATAGGAGGCTTGCAGCTCATGGTGGTCTTTCTTTTCCTTTGATTTAACTCTTCCAACTCATTCGACAAAGACTTAATGGTGGGGGTGAAGCTCTCAAGATCGACAGCTTATTTGTCCTTGACCTTGTTTATGGAAGCCCGAGACCTTTTTGCCATGTCTTTGGAGTATTTATGTAGTTCATCATCTATGATGACTCCAATTTCATGCAATTCCATTTCAATTGTGACCGATTCTTCATAATTTTTGCTAAGTTTTTTTTTACAGTTCTTTTCACAAACTGCACAATGCTTGTTGGTAAGGCAGATGTGTAATAATCAATATTGATGGAGTATAGAGGTTTCATATTTGCCAAAAAATTATTCAAGATATGGTTGAACTTCTGGTTTAAATATTTCACTTTTTCTTTGTGTTCCATCTTAGATTTTCCTAGCTCTTTTAAAAACATGGCGGGGATTTTTTCATTGACGATTTTTCAATAAAAATATTCTTAAACCCCTTCCAATTTTGGATAGAATTCAGAGGAAGACTATGATACCATAAAATTTATCTGACATCTAAGGTGCATGGAAAGAGCATGCACGCAACATCATCATAATGTACCTATAGAATTTTCATATGTAGGTAGAAGTTGTACAAATGGTCCTCTGCTTTCACTGCCATATTAGGGTCATAATTCGTTAAAAAATACTCCTGGTGCTTTGGAATCTTGTGCAAAACACCCAGTAGTGCAAGTGGGCCTAGAGACATCTAGTCCAGATATTGGTCCACCATATCTTCATCACTATTTTCCTCCTCTTCGTCGTAATCTAATGGACCTTCTTCTTGTTCGTGACCACCTTTCCCTTGGAAAGTATCATCTGAGGGTACAATGCTATATCCATCACCACCATTGTAAGATGGAGGTCGTTCTGACTTCTCTGTGTTTTTTGTTGAATCTGATAACTATTTAAGGGTGGTGAGAACCAAATATTCAATTGTAGAAACCACTATCTCGGTCGGGGTGGTTGGGTTCTTCTTCAGAAAATAAGGAATATTGTGTACTCCCAGAATCAATCCAATAGATTTTTCAAACTTATGGGTTATAGGATGGATAGCCCAGATCTGGTCATAAGAGATTTCCCAAGATTGTACAAGCTTGGGCTGAGAATATTCAAAAAATTCAGGAACATTAGTAAGGGAGTTGTTGGGAACATTATTGCCTTGATCGGAAGATGCAAGATTATGATCAACCATAAAAGTCTGGCTTCCCTCCTTCTAGCACCAGAATTGTTGACAGTGCTAGACCCACAAACATTCAAAGGGTATCACTGATATGTGGTCCCAATTAGGCCTCACATCGTTTGGGATAGGAGCCCCATATGGAATATGGAATGGTTGTCAATTTCTTAAATATTTTCATTGGTTCTAACTATCAACAAGAGAGAGGAGTGAAAATGTGCATAGAAAAGCAAGTGAGTGTTCCTGGTGAGTGCTCGGTTGTAAGTATGTAAAGGTTATTCTACTGTGGAAAGGAAGGAAAGTAAGCCCCTAAGAGATAGGTAATAGTACCACCCTAGTAGATACACACGTGAACAAGAAGGATCTGTCCAAGACCTGGTGAAACAATCCATGAAGTTTCAACGATAATTACAATCAATACAATAAGAAAAATATAGGCATAACATACAACATAGTAGTCCACAAGGATGAAACAACAATTAAAACCATTACAACACATTATCAATATGATAACGTACTAAAATAATCGAAATTGTTCAACTACTTTAGCAAGCTAAAAGAAAACATGAATTACTAACATCCATAGAAGAGTATTACAAATATTCATAATCCATGAATGAAGAACGTGCTAGTCATGAGGCTTCTAATATTAAGTAAAATTTCCAAGACACATGTATACAATGAACACCACTAGCTCTAATAGTGGAGCGTTGGAGCCACTCCTTTCTTCTCAAAAGAACTAGTTTGTCTCTCTAGTGCCTTGTGGGAGGAGGCAACAAGAAAAGTCCTTTGTTCATACAATAAGGATGTATATATAATGAAATAGAGGAGGGGGGGGGAGGGGGGGTGATGCTTCACCTTGCTTGTGACTCTTTAACTACCCTCATGAATGTTTGACTTCCTATGAATTTTCAAATTTTACATGACTCTTCATATTTTGTACATGTCCTTTGGAATTTTACTTTACAATACATTTTCAAATCATAAATTACATAATCCACAATAAAGATGTGGCACATGACGACTCATGACATGACATGACATGACATTGCTGACATGGACTTATTGATGATATGGAAATGTCAAGCCATTATTTTTTCTCATTGCTATGTGTCTCCTTAAGAATGCTATTATATCCACCTCCATATGGCTTAGAGGTAAAGAGTCCTTAATGATATCAAGTCTTTATTTATGGTCACAAAATGGTGTCCCTTTTCTTTCTCTTGGTTGATCAGCTTGCATAATCAACTAGAAAGATGTATTTCAACATGTTTCCATTCTTTATCTCCTTCTTCATCATCCTGTCATGGTATGATAAGGTACCTGCATCTTCAATTCAATCATGACGAGATGACATTAGTCTGATAAAACCCTAGTCTAAGATGGTGCATGTTGATCCACTGATTGAGTAGGAACCCACTGATAGGTTGAGAGAGAGAGGCTCAATTTATGCGTAATTTCACAACTCAGGAAGTCATGGATGAAGCTTTAGCTTTGATACTGCACAATTCACAATTCAAGCTGGACTAAGGAAGAAAACTACGTAGTCTTGGATCTCAGTGTGACAAGTTGAGGGGATGGGCACTGGTTCAACCTATTGCATAGTTATGGAAGGTAGGGGACGTTGGGTAATTATGCATCTCATGAGCTTAAGGTATGAGCTGGAGGTTAGATATTTTGTAATTCACAGTTGAGGCTAGGATGTAGGGATGGATTGTGCAATTTTGGAGACCAAGGTCTGGGCTTGAGCACGAGAATTATGTAGTGCATAGTCCTGGAAGGTAGGAACTATGAAATATTGTGTAGTGTCAAGGGGAAGGGTCACAGCTAGAGGGTTGATACTATGTAATGTGTAGTTCAAGAGGGTCGGATGAGGGTAAGTTTCTTGGTCGAAGAGCTTTCAGAAATTGACTAAGTGTGGGATCAATGAGGCTTATGTGAACAGTGATAAGACTTTAATTGTGATCACAGACTTAGAACACTTGAAGACAAAACAACATAGATCACCCAGGACACATGAATAACATACTTCCCTCAGTGTGACAACTTTGGGACAATACAACAAGTGCGACACTAAGATACACTTTGCAACAATTGTGATGACACTTTTGTGACAGTGCTTAAAAATTTGAGAATGAGTGCGACATATGTTTACAAGGTAGGATCAACTCATTTTCACAAAGATAACCCCTTAAAACCACCAAAACAAGCTTATATACATTGTGTGACGCTTAACATGCGGAAAGAAGACATTTTTCTTTTCTCGCAAAAGAGACCAAAACACTTAGAGAAAACACATGAAATGGATTTCAATGTTTGCGAAGAAATATACAAGACCAATGTAGGCTCTGAAATTTTGTGCAAACCAAAATTTTGGAGGGTGTTGTAGCAGTGACAACAATTTGTCATGTCAATATATTTGATTATCTTCCTAGATTTCCCTACGATACCCCATAATTCAATTTCCTTTCCTTCCCAGAAAAAATTCAAGAAAATTTCATGAAATTAAAAGCTATCATCCTCAAACATTGTATCAATTGGACTCTTAATACAACAACAATACTACCCATTGGAATGGAAAGCATCAGAGTATTCAATACATATTTCTCCATGGTTAGACTGATATTATGAGATTTATCTGAAAAATTTATAGTTCTTCCATATGCAACCATCACTTGATGCTTTGGTGTTGGATATAGAAAGAAATTCAAATCATTGGCTATCTTACCATGAATAAAATTATGGATACTACCTTTATCAATCAACAATATTACTTTTTTCTTCTTGATAGATCCTTCTATATTGAGAGTTTGAGGATTGGTAATTCTTCCTAATGCATTATAAGATATGGTCAGATTCATTTCTTCTTTTTACATATGTTAAGTTAGAATTAAAAATGTGTACCAACCTTTTGAAAAATTATAAAGAAGGAATTGGAAAAGTGTCATGAGAATTGGAGATGTGGGATTAATGGATTTATTTTCTAGGCATGGGAAAAATTGTGATGGTTCTCCCATGGAGCTTGCAATTAATTGATTTTATTGGGGAAGTAATTCTACAAGAATCCATGGAAATTGGAAAAAAAATGGAGGGGTTTATTGCTCGCCTGAGGTAGGAGGGAAATGTATGAAGCCGCTAAAAAAATACAGTAAGAGATAGGAGTCTATTACTCTACCATCATGAGAGGATGCATATGCATGGCTTGAATAAAAGGATAGGAAATACCAGAGATTTATGATTTAGTCTTTATTCCTCATATCAATAAAGTAAGAATCAGTCATGATTCTTCTATGCTTACTTTCCAACACCTAGGGTTGGTTCCTGGTGTGTATTTTATTCTTTTGATGTTTCTTGTTCATTTTGTTCCTCCTATTCACAATCTATGTAAAATAATTTTTTCTCATCACACTTATGATCTTTAGCGTATTTTCTATCACAACTGTAACAAATTTTTTTTTCTATTTTTTCCTCTGGTTGTTGTGGTGTCGAACTTATAGGTTATGGGAGGCTAGGAGCGACAACACTTCCATATTTCTAGTTGTGAGTGTTAAACCTCCTTGTTGCCATAAGTTTGCATTCAACTTTTCTTGCTAACCTGAATGCATTCTCCAATGAATACATTCCCAAACGTGAACGTCATGTTGGATGTTATCCTTTAAATTCTATATGAGACATCAATTAGATGCTCCTCTGGAATATCAGTTACCTTGATATTCAATCTTTGGAAGTCCTTAATGTGCTCCCTAACTCAACCCTTTTGTTTGAGATTTATCAATTAGATAAATGCGGTATTTCTCTTTGTATTCTCATAATGTGCTATTAATTCCTCCATAAAAACTATCTAAGTAAAAAGTGATTTAAGAGAACAAAGTTATTGATACTTAAAAACTATTGGGTTCTAAATGTAAAGATGCAATTCTTACCTTTTGTGTGTTTTGCACATCACGTAGATAAAATAACTGCTCCATCTGTAGTACCCATGTTACAATATCCTTGCTATCAAAATTCCTCGCATCGATCTTTGGAATACGGTTGGTCTTCAACCGAAAGTTAGAGTCTATAAAATCATGATTCACATTCCTTTTGTTCTCATCACGAGTTTCAAGGAACACTGTTATCACCATTAGGAAGCATTTCTTGTAGCAACTTTATCAAACCTTCTATTTTTGCTTTTAAACCACCCTTAAAACCTTCCATGTCTACCTTCCATGTTTGATTTTAAACTATTTATTTCCCCTTTTATTTCTACTTTTAAACTATCCGTCTTAACATTCATCATTTCTTTCAATTCTTTTTTGGTATCTCTTTATGAGAGCGAAAATTGTTGCATTTGGTCTCATAATTTTGATATATCATGTTACATTTTTTCTTCTTCATGCACCATAGTGGAGCTTTATGAGGATTAATGGGTGTATAATTTTTATTTCTGGGAGGCATTTTGGAATCAATTAATGATATATATTCTTCACTATTCCCTTTGAATCACTTCAAACATATATTTTTTTAAAATGTTTTGCAAAATTAAAAATAAACATCTTTTAAGAGCTTGTTGATAAGGATGGCCTTGAAACTATTGTATCTTTGTGATTCCCCCCCCTGCCAAGGTTTGAAATTATGTCTTGTTGTAGCCCTATGTGTCTTCTTTCCAACCCCACCAGTTATATTGAGATTGGATTCTTCAAGGTAAAATTATGCCAAATCCCTCACGATGACCTAATTATGGATTGTTTCAGTAGAACTAACTTGTATGGGATTCCATGTGTCACTTTTTTACCCTTCGGCCTTGAAATTCATACCCAAAAACTACAATACATGAAATTTCAATCCCTTTTTACAAAATTCAAATCTGTTGCTTGAAAAGAAATTTATGAGTACTTTCCTTGAGACACCTGTTTGAGACTGAATTCTGGAGCATACAAAGACCTTAACGTCCTTAGACCATATGTTCGAAAATAGAGAAAATTTGTAGAGAATTTACAATAAAATAGGCTATAAATCAATTAAGGCATCCTTCCTCTCCTTATTAGTCGAGCCTACAAACCAAGGATTGAAATTTCAACAATATGTTCATTAATATTTCACCTCCATATGGTAACAATTTCAGAATATGAAGCTTCACAAGGAAACAATTATAGAGAAAATTCCATGATGAATTGTTTGAAGCAACAAAACTCTAATATCAAGACTTTTGATACCAAATGTTATATATCTAGATCAAAATAACACAAAACATTAGAAAATATAACTCAATGTCTAGATAATAAGCCATTTTGAGGGGGAAACCTCCCTTTACATCTCATAAACGAACAATTATTGGATGATTCAAATCAGAAGACCTCCTTGGTATATATAAGAGTCTAAAAGGTCAAAATATAATTAGGGGCTAGATAACAATAATAATGTAAGAGAACAAAAATAACAATAGTAGGCTTATATGGGGCACAACAATAACAATATGAGGGCTACACTAGTATTATAGAGACTTAACAAACACTAGATTCATTATAGCTACGTTGCATTGTGAAACCAATGCAAAGACATGAGTGCAATATATAGAAGCACTTTTAATTTTTGTAAAAAAATTCTACTATCTTGGTCAAAACCTATTAGAAAACAATGTAAACTATCAAACGAAAATTGTAATCTCAAAATGAGAACTCTAGCCAAAAAACATGAAAATCATCTCGAAAACGAAAAGTGTTGATTTTAGAATGACATTATATATATATATTTCAGGGTAAATTTTCAACATATTTTAAAAATGATAGTGAAAACTATTTTTTTGTGTGCAAAAAACACCCTAAAAACAGAAAGTGTTGATGCGAGAATAACTTCATTTTTTTTCAAGGTAAATTTTCATTTTTTTAAAAAATGGCAATGAAAACCAATTTTTTGTGTGCAAGAAACACCCTAAAAACAAAAAGTGTTGATGTTGGAATAACGTTTTTTTTTTTTTTTTTTTACAACATTTTCAACTTTTTTTTTATTAATTCAGAAATTACTCTTGATACAATCTCTTTTAGTCGAGTGTTCATTTAAAAAAAAAAAAATAGTCATAATTTTTTTCTATAATGCCATGGTTGAAACATGTTGAAAACTTAAGGTTTTTGTACCTATGATATTTGGTTTTAATTCCATGGTTAAAAACAATTTTAATTATTTTTTATTTAACACCATGACTGAAAATTGTTGGAATTTTAAGGCTTTTCAGTGACATGATATTTTTTATTTAATGTCATGCTCGAAAATCGTTGAAATTTTATGGATTTTCAGACACATTATATTTTATATTTAATGTCATGCCCGAAAATTGTTGAAATTTTATGGTTTTTCAGAGTCATGATATTTTATCTTTAACTTTGGGTGAAAATGTGAAGTTGGGTTACACTTTTTGCCATTTTTTGAGAAAAAACTTTCATTTTTTTCGATTCTTCAACTTTCTGCAAACTATAACAATTTTTCTGTGTAGAATTTCATTTTACGATAAAAATAAAAGTTGTGAGAAATTTTGTTAGCTTTCTATTACTTATTTTTTGAATTTTTTTTATGCAGATTTGATATGTCAACTTAGCATTTCTTTGAGTGTGTGTTTCTTAACAATCAAAGGATTCATAAGAAGTCATGTTAATACGCAATGTTGTATTCTTTGAAAATTTGTGTTTTTGAGAAAACAAAATCTGTTACAACAATCTAGACAGAGTCTACTTCGGTTTCGTCATATTTACAAAGCCAATGGATGCATATCATAATTACTAGAATTTTTTGAACTGGTCCAATATGAAAAAACTGCATATTTTGGATATGTTTCGCGACGCAACAAATTTCTTAACATATAAGTTATAAACTAAAAATATAAAAGCTACCCATTAGAGACGACAGACCAATGTAATGCCCCATAATTTTTTCAATTTTTTTTACAATGTATTTTGGGAGATACAGAATTTTGATTTCACTGAATCACAATGACCCTCAGAAATTGTTTGCACCTGTTTTATTACAAAATTAATTAAAATTAGTAAATATTTATGAAATTCCATAAAATTTATATTTCCTGAAAGTAGATTCAATTCTGAAAATGCTTGTCTTGGTTCCGACAGTTAATTCAGAATTTTTCATGGAGTTTAATCAATCCAAAGTTGCAAAAACATATTCAGAGCTTGGATCTGCGTAATTGGTGACACGTTAGTTCGGGCAAACTTTTCTACAAAGTTCAGCCAAACTAGTTTTTGTGCAAACAGGCCATTAAGTCTCACGCCTTAATAGTTCGGCATATTTTTTTTTAAAGTTCGGCCGAACTTTTTTTCAAAGTTCGGCCGAACTTTTTTTCAAAGTTCGGCCGAACTTCTACCTACTTTTCCGTCGACCGGAAAATTTCGCGGAGCCCCTCCAAAAAAACATTTCGCGGCAACATAAATTGCCACGAAATCTTTCATAATTTTCGCACATTTCGCACATTTGGTCTAATTTTACAAAGGTCTTGGTTTGGGTTTAAAGAATTTTCTTGGAGATTTGGGATTAAGGACATTTATTAGAGGTGGTCTGATTTTGCAAAGAATTGTTTTGGGTTTAAAGACTTTTCTTAGAAGAAATTTGTTGGAGGCAGTCTGATTTTGCAAAGAATTGTTTTGGGTTTAAGAAATTTTCTTGGACGTACATTCAAAGGACATTTCTTGGAAGTATGTGATACATTTTTTTAGATGTTTTTTGTTCTTCATTTTTTTTGAAAGTATATATTTTGGCTTAATTTCGAATTTTTAGAGTACGTGTTTTGAGTTGAAGTAAATCTTTTGAGTTTCGTTTCATTTTTATAAGACCTTTTTTTCTCGGATTTTTTAAAGTAAGTGTTTTGGATTGGAGTATGTATTTTTTGCAAAAAATTTAAAATGAGTTTTTTTTTAAATTAAATCTTTTGTGATGCTTTTTTTAATTGAGTTATTGTCTAAATTTTTGAAGGAATTTTTTTGAACTTCATACTCTATTATCATGGGAAATTGAAGGAATTGTGCGAGAAAATATGATCGAAAAAGAGACCCTGAGGAACGTAGAGAAGATACGAGACAATTTCGCAAAAGAAACATAGAAGCACTCTCAAATATTGAAGGGGAAAATCAACCTCAACTAGAAATTGAAGCAGGTATGTAAATGTAAATATTATGATCTATTGATATATTTAAAATTTTCCTACTGTGAAATGTGAAGCTTAATTTTTATTTGATGAACTAATTCAAGAAAAATATTTTGCAATGTAAAAAGAGAGAAATATTCCTCAAAACATTGATGATGAAATACAAAATTTTGAAAGAGA